>JAXCGZ010010525.1:0-27557 GCA_037179515.1 Halocaridina rubra | reverse complement strand
GAAAGAGAGAGAAAGAAAGAAAGAAAGAAAGAAAGAAAGAAAGAAAGAAAGAAAGAAAAAGAAAGAAAGAAAGAAAGAAAGAAATAAGAAAGAGAGAATGAAAGAAAGAAAGAACAAATAAACAAATTAAAGAAACATATAGACATATAACCAGACAGACAAGGAGGTAGTTATTCTGGACAGTAAACAGTGGAACTGAATATCATTAATGAATTATTATTTCAGATATGTTATTCGTAAGGCTAAAGAGAAGAAGCATTAGAGTAACAAAACTGTTGTCAACTGGTAAATAATAGGTCAATAATATTGTGCAGGTGCCACAACTAATCTTATGGGTTGGAAAATTATTTATTTTTTATGATTGTGACACCAGGACGGGTCAAAAAAAAAAATCGGCCCTCATCGGGCTTGGGCACGAAGAAAACATAAAGTAAAGAGATACGGAGATGGGAGTGTTGTGACTTGTCAGATGTGAAGAGAAAATAAGAGATGTGTTACGAATATCCGAGAATAGTCAGTGCGTGTATCATCATACCACATTACAACATTAGAATTCATTAAGGAAGAGATAACTGGCCAGTCTTCAATGACATTTTAGGGGGGGGGGCGAATCCAGTATTAATATTATAGACATAGAGAATATTAAAAGGTAAATGATCCCTGGGCAAGAGCATCGTTTGGGAATACTGATAATAATGTTGCATTAAGTAAAGGAGAAAATATACTTCAAGTTAACAGAAATATAAAGGATATATTAAAATGACATCAAGCACATTATGAGTTTGTAAGACGACAGTATTAATGGATTCCTTCTTCCATCTAAAACCATTCGTACATCGCTATTTATTTTTATTTTTTTCCTTGTTTTGCAGCCCAAGAAACAGAAAATAAATATCACAGGTTTTTGTCCAAGTAGGAATTACTTTTCAAAAACAATACTATACATTAAAAATTACTTGATGAACATTCTTCGAAGGCCTTGAAATATGTTCAAAAAAAGCAGACTTTTACTTAAATTTTAATGAATTGATGATTAAACAAAACGATCAACTAAGATAAAAGGCTTTTTTAAAGTATAAGAATTCTAATGAAAATAATTTTATGAGTAAATAAAACTCTAAATAAACCATAAACTAACTGAAGGAGGAGCTTAAGTTTTGAAGTTCAAAAAGATGGAACCTTGTCCCAAAGATTATTCAAGAGGAAAGAAAATTTTGTGAAGATTGTTCAATGCAATTAGAAAAGAACATATACCACGTGTTTATGGAATATTAAATGAAGTCTGGGTAATGATACCACGCGTTTACGGAATATTAAATGAAATCTGGGTAATTATGCCACGTGTTTATGGAATATTAAATGAAATCTGGGTAATGATACCACGTGTTTATGGAATATTTAATGAAATCTGGGTAATGATACCACGTGTTTATGGAATATTAAATGAAATCTGGGTAATGATACCACGTGTTTATGGAATATTTAATGAAATCTGGGTAATGATACCACGTGTTTATGGAATATTAAATGAAATCTGGGTAATGATACCACATGTTTATGGAATATTTAATGAAATCTGGGTAATGATACCACGTGTTTATGGAATATTAAATGAAATCTGGGTAATGATACCACGTGTTTATGGAATATTTAATGAAATCTGGGTAATGATACCACGCGTTTACGGAATATTAAATGAAATCTGGGTAATTATGCCACGTGTTTATGGAATATTAAATGAAATCTGGGTAATGATACCACGTGTTTATGGAATATTTAATGAAATCTGGGTAATGATACCACGTGTTTATGGAATATTAAATGAAATCTGGGTAATGATACCACGTGTTTATGGAATATTAAATGAAATCTGGGTAATGATACTACGTGTTTTTGGAATATTAAAGGAAATCTGGGTAATGATACCACATGTTTATGGAATATTAAATGAAATCTGGGTAATGATACCACGTGTTTATGGAATATTAAATGAAATAGGGGTAATAATACCACGTGTTTATGGAATATTAAATGAAGTCTGGGTAATGATGCCAAATGTTTATGGAATATTAAATAAATCTGGGTAATGATACCACGTGTTTATGGAATATTAAATGAAATCTGGGTAATGATACCACGTGTTTATGGAATATTAAATGAAATCTGGGTAATGATTTTCACAAATGACAAGACCAGAAGGATAAAATGTTTTATAAAAAGTTTTTTTTTATATAAAAATCCTCTATTTTGATATTGTGCCAAACTCGGAAGTAATGACATAGCTATAATTACTGTATATTATCACTGGGTACAGCTATTCAGTAGTCTAAATAATGTACATGTACTATTTAACTTATGTTGATCATATAATGTTGAGTTAAAACAAAGCATCTACTATGTTGTTTGTATGTATGTATGTATGTATGTATGTATGTATGTATGTATGTATGTATGTATGTATGTCCGTCCGTACGTACGCACGCACGCACGTACGTGCGTACGCATGTATGTATGTATGTATGTATGTACGTACGTATGTATGTATGTATGTATGTATGTATGTTTGTATGTATGTATGTATGTATGTATGTATGTATGTATGTATGTATGTATGTATGTATGTATGTATGTATGTATGTATGTATGTATGTATGTATGTATGTATGTATGTAAACGTATATCTACTTGTAATTACTCCTAGTGGATCTATATTACGAATACCGATAATATCTTACCTGTTCTCGAAACACCATGGAAGAAGGGCGGGAGGGAGGAGGAGAGCGAGGATCCTGGAACAAAGGGCCGTTACAAAGGCTTAAGGGCGGCTTATACGGTCAAACGGTTCGTCAAACGCGGTTCGACAGACAAGTGTTTGAAGTGATGTTCGAACGTGTGAACGGGGTATTTGGATGTCGAACACGTTCCGTGTTCGACAACCAAATACCCCGTTCACACGTTCGAATATCACTTCAAACACTTGTCTGTCGAACCGCGTTCGACGAACCGTTTGACCGTGTAAACCGCCCTTTACATTAAAAAAAACACATTCACAAGTATTTTAAATAAAACATAAGCACCGTTTGGAAAGTACAAAAGGAAGACATTACATTCAAAAAGTCCAGAAAAAACAACTAAACAGACCAAAAGAGGAAAAGGCTGAATTGTGTAACGCCCGTGGATAGGATTTCATTCTAATATCCTTCAGGATATTAGAATATCCAGGGCATTCAACTTAACGTCAATTTACCAGACAAATCCAGATTATTATAAATACTGATCTTAGGATGTTCGATTTGCCCCAACGACCTTTCCACAATGTTAAGTGGATCCAACCTTCGCGAGGTAAACATTTTAGAAGACTTAATATATGAAATAGAAACTTGATTTCTACTACTCGAGTGCAAATATGCTCACATATCCACAAAAAAACACAAACACACACACACACACAAACGCAAACACACACACACACACACACACACACACACACACACACACACACACACACACACACACACACACCAACATGTAATGGAACCAACAAGGGCCAGGGGTGGGGATGAGCCATCACTACTTGATCTAGTGTTCACAGATAATGTGTTGGATATTGAAAAAATTGAGTATGAACCACCAATTGGAAAGAGTGACCACTGTGTGTTGTTGATGGAGTATATCATTGAAGATATTCTTCCTGAGAGTAGAGGCACTGAGGACATGAGGAGGAACTATCGGAAAGGAGATTACATCAAAATGAATGAGCTTTTTGCAGTTATTGACTGGAGAACCTTATTTTACAACAAATCTGTACAAGAAATGTATGACATCTTTTGTGAGAAATATGGGAAGATAGTAGATTGCTGCATACCTGTCACCAAAGTAGGTGTAATTCATGCCAGTGAGAAATGGTTCGATAATGGGTGTAAAAGAGCTAAGGCGTGGAGAGACAAATGCTGGAAAAGGTATAGGAGGAGAAAAAACATAAATGCCTGGCAAACCTACAAAAGAGCAAGAAATGACTACCTAAGTAAAAGGAGAGAGGCAGAGAGAGACTATGAGAGGGACATCACCAGGAAGGCTAAAGAAAATCCCAAGCTTTTCCACAGCTTTATCAGAGGAAAACTGAAGGTAAAAGAACAGGTTTTAAGGCTAAAGAGAGCGGATGGAAGCATCACTGAGACGGATGAAGAGATCTGCAAAGAATTGAACAAGGAGTTTCAGTCAGTATTTACAGTAGAAAATACCCCACCCCCTCAGATTGCAGTGATAGAAGCTCAAGGGCCGGAATTAGAGAACATCAACCTTACAGCCACAGAGGTATGAAAAGCGCTGATGGATTTAGATGTTCATAAAGCTACAGGTCCCGATGACATATCCCCTCATGTGCTTAAAAAATGCGCAAACACAATATCAGTGGCACTAAGTATCATATTTAAGGAGTCACTGGAGTCGGGGGAGATTCCAAGATGCTGGAAACAAGCAAATGTGATACCTATCTTCAAAAAGGGAAGGAGGGATACGGCTCTGAACTATAGACCAGTTTCCTTGACCAGCATAGTTTGCAAAGTTATGGAGAAACTACTAAGGAAACATATCTCTCTTCACTTGGAATCCTTCAACTTTATGTCAGTGAGGCAACATGGCTTCAGAGAAGGTAGATCAACAGTAACAAACTTATTAGAATTTTATGATGAGGTAAGCCAAATCTTACAGGAAAGAGAGGGCTGGGCAGATTGCATATTCCTAGACTTCCAGAAAGCGTTTGACACTGTTCCACATGGGAGACTTATTAGGAAGCTGCAATCAATGGCTAGAATAGGTGGAAATGTTTTGGAATGGATAAAAACTTACTTAGAAGGAAGGGAACAGAGGGTTAGAGTAAGACACTCAGTGTCTGAATGGAGAAGAGTTAGTAGTGGAGTTCCACAGGGTTCAGTTTTAGGGCCACTTTTGTTCCTTGTATATGTAAAGGACCTACCAGAGTGTGTAAATTCATTCATGAATATGTTTGCAGATGATGCAAAGATTGTGAAGAAAGTAAAAAACGAGAACAATGGTAGAGAACTTCAGGAGGATCTAAATAATCTGCATGAGTGGTCAGAAAAGTGGCTAATGAAATTCAATACTTCAAAATGTAAGGTAATGAGAATGGGTACAAGTGCAAGAAGGCCCAAGCTTGACTACTCGGTGGCTGGAGTACAACTTCAAGAGACAGAAAATGAGAGAGATCTAGGAGTAAACATACTGGCAGATTTGTCTCCAGAAATACATATAAATGGCATAGTAAGGGCAGCATATGCATTCTTATCAAATGTAAGGGTAGCCTTCAGGCACATGGACAAGGAAATGTTCAGAAATATTTATGTAACCTATGTGAGGCCAAAACTGGAATATGCAGCCCCCTTTTGGAATCCGCACTTGAAAAAGCACATAGCTAAGCTTGAAAAAGTTCAGACATGCCACAAAACTGGTGCCAGAAATACGCAATCTCAGTTATGATGAGAGGCTGAGGGAATTAGACTTACCATCACTTGAAGCTAGAAGAGTGAGGGGGGATATGGTGACAGTCTTTAAATTCCTTCATGGTTATGATAGAGTGGATAGGGATCGATATTTTGATATGGCTGGCTCTAGAACAAGAGGTCATAGTTTGAAGCTTCGTAAGAAAACTTCTTCGCAGGATGTAAGGAAATACTTTTTCAGTGTAAGAGTAGTTGATAATTGGAATTCGCTAAGCGAGGAGGTAGTTAGTGCTATCTCAATCCATAGTTTTAAGGACAGGTATGATAAGTGTCACTAAGTATAAAATGGAACCGATCAGAAGACGGGAAGATACGAGCTTTGGGCTCTTTCCCGTAAACACAATTAGGTAATCAATTAGGTAATCTCACACACACACACACACACACACACACACACACACACACACACACACACACACACACACACATATATATATATATATATATATATATATATATATATATATATATATATATATATATATATATATATATATATATATATATATATATATATATATATATATGTACATATATATGCACACACACATACACAAACACACATATATATATGTATACACATATGTCTCTAATATATATATATATATATATATATATATATATATATATATATATATATATATATATATATATATATATATATATATATATATATATATATATATATATATATATATATATATAAAACACTGAACTGTTAACATACAGTCTAAAATGGTAGGAAAAGCCCATTAAATAAAACAACGAAAATATATATGTAAAAAGTACTTATTAATTTCGTGACCTAAACTGGTCACCTTCTCAAAGTACAATGCATCTCTTTCCATTGTACTTTGAGAAGGTGACCAGTTTAGGCAACGAAATTAATAAGTGCTTTATATATATATATATATATATATATATATATATATATATATATATATATATATATATATATATATATATATATATATATATATATATATGTATATATATATATATATATATATATATATATATATATATATATATATATATATATATATATATATATATATATATATATATATATATATTCGTTGTTTTATTTAATGGGCTTTTCTTACCATATATATATATATATATATATATATATATATATATATATATATATATATATATATATATATATATATATATATATATATATATATATAATGACCGAGAACATGTGGATTCTGACTTTCGAGATTAGATGAATATAGATGTATCTTTATGAAAGGTTACAGGCGGCGGAGTAGCCCCCTTTCCAATAGATGGAAAAAAAAAGAACGACCTTATATACAAATATGTATATATGCATATATACATACATACATGCATACATACATACATACATACATACATATATATATATATATATATATATATATATATATATATATATATATATATATATATATATATATATATTTATATATATATATATATATATATATATATATATATATATATATATATATATATATATATATATATATATACATATATATATATATATATATATATATATATATATATATATATATATATATATATATATATATATATATATATATATATCACATATAATACTGCAACATGGGGGTACTTAAAGCTTAATTGTAAATACAGAATTGCATGCAGAGTGGAAGAAGCTTCAGCATGAACACATTCTCAACAATACAAATATAATTGAAAAATAAACACATGATTAAATACGTGTAAGCATATATAGTTATCATAACACACAAGAATGAAACAAACATATACAAGTTTTCTCATCTCATCTGTTTATTTCACGGTTTATTAATTCAGTTTCTATCCTAATAAGTTTTAGATTTGGCAACAGCATTTATATAGATTTATATATATCGCTCGTTCCCCTTTTTTTGGGGGGGGGGCTTTATTCATTAGGCTTATTCATTATTTATTTATTTATTTATTTAATTATTCAATATCATTTATCTATTTCTTTATTTGTTTCTATACCCATATATCTATTTATGTATTCATATATTTATTTGCAAATGTATCAATATACTTATCAATTTATTTATGAATTAATACTTATTTGTGTATTTATAACTGTCATTAAATTACTGCTTGACAAAGATTTTTTTTTCTCCAGAGAAAATATTTAAATTGCAAATTCATTTTTTTAATGTTTTCAATATTTAACATATAGAATTAGTGTGACGTATATTAATGTAATGAGTTAGCATGCACTGGAAATTTAACGAAGCTCTATTTAAAGAGACATTTTTTATTTTAACAAAAAAAAAGCTTGAAAATGCATTAATTTGGATGTTTAAAATGAAAATAGGATTCACAAAACAATATCAAATTTTAGGAAGGGATTCAAGTAAAGCCGCAGCTGTGATCTTGCTATATAGTGATCTTACCCCTGTCGGTTCCCTTAGTAGTATAGGGGACTGCCGTAAGGGGCGTTGGAGTTCCTGTTGGCCAGAGTGGGGCATGCGTTTTAATTCACTTGACTACAAAATAATTATGTATTGCAGCATATATAGAGACTCAGAAAGTCTACAATCTTATTTTGCAAAATAAAGATTTAGCCTTTATGGCGTGATCTCCATATGAATAATCACCTATGAAAAATTATGAAAGCAATATGAGAAAATGTATGAACTATTGCAAAAGAAGTATGCAAGGAACATTTTGCACTTCCTTTAATCAAAGAATACATTCTAAGAAGCTAAAAAGTATTCGTCATAAAAAATACTGCAGCCAAAATTTTAACATGTATACTATAAGCGTTTCAAAGTGACTAAAATATATATATATATATATATATATATATATATATATATATATATATATATATATATATATATATATATATATATATATATATATATATATATATATATATCTTGTCCTATACCAATGTTGAGATAAACAATTGAGCAAGCAAGAATCAAAAGTTATGCATAGGCTGGTAACATTATTCTATAAGCATTAGCAAAGGATGCAGTATCTCTACAAGGCGATTCAATGTAGAGTAAATTATTACAGTTCTGAGTCTTACTTGCTGAAGGAGCTTCATGACATTATGACAGCCCATGGAGAGCAAAATGAGACATACTGATCATTAACTTACCATATATTTTAGTTGCTGAACAGGTGCTGGGGATGCAGGATGTTGTGGCATAGGGTAAAAGACGCCAGACTGTTGCAAAGAAGATAACTGAACACTTTGTTGCTGCTGCTGCACAGAAGTCTGCTGTGTCGATTCCTCTTCAATTTCCTGCAATGTTTGTTCTTCAGACTGCTGTTCCAAAAGTGTTGTTGAATTTTGCTGTTGTTGCTGCTGCTGTTGTTGCTGAGCAGCTAAAGTCACTGCCTGGTGCACAGCTTGCAGTTCTTGTTGTTGTTGGGCTAATAACTGAAGATGAGGCAAAGCGACACCTCCTGCTGGAGTTGCCATAGGTGAGCCTGATCTGTCTCCGGCATAGCTGAGCCGACGGAGTTTAAAAGGCGTTGGTGTCGATCTTGGAGAGGCTACGGCCGGGGGAAGCCCATGTAATCCCGGGGATGCCACAGGGGAGGATGCAGAACCACCCTCAGGTATTCTCAGGGGGGACTCCCCCCTGGGGCACCATGAATGCGGTCTGTTGGTTCGATGGGACATGATGTTCCTCTGGGTGCTACGTCATCATCACAAACAAATCTAAAATGCAGACACAAATAAAAAAAATAAAAAAACGTCATTTCCGTTATTTCAGATACTATGAACACGAAATTTCAACAATTAAACATTTCAGAATCAGGTCACTGACAAAATAAAAAAAAAATGACTTCAAGAAGGGAGGGGGGTAAGAATACTTCCTCCGTGTTCCCCTGCGTGTCGTAAAAGTCGACTAAATGGGGCGGAGCGAGGGGGCTGGGAATCCCTTCCTCCGTATTTAATTCCCACAAAAAGTCAAAGTATTATCTTTGACTCAGCCACCCTCCTTATAAGGGGGAATATGGCTTTGGTATATGGACTTCAAGAATATAAAAAGTACTACAAACAAGCTGTAATTATACAAGGCATCATCAAAAGACATTTAAATGATTTAACAGTAACTAAACTACCAGTAAATGTGAAAATGTGAAAAAGGTAGAGAGAAGGACAAAAATAAATCCCTTAAGATAATTACATGAATGTGTCTATGAGGATATATTTTCATTAACTCTGGTATGAAGAGCTTGGTATATGCTGTTTGATCTTGTGGTGCGGTGTCACATACCTAACACTTTATGACCAGCATATGTTTATGCACGTCAGTAACATATTCAATTTTATTTAATGTGTGCTATATTCATAGGTTTCTCCACTGAATAATTATGTACTCTGATCTTATCGGCAATTTATCTCTCTCTCTCTCTCTCTCTCTCTCTCTCTCTCTCTCTCTCTCTCTCTCTCTCTCTCCTCTCTCTCTCTCTCTCTCTCTCTCTCTCTCTCTCTATATATATATATATATATATATATATATATATATATATATATATATATATATATATATATATATATATGGTAGGAAAAGCTCATTAAATAAAACAACGAATATATATATATATATATATATATATATATATATATATATATATATATATATATATATATATATATATATATATATATATATATATATATATATATATATATATATATTAATAACACTGAACTGTTAACATAGTCTAAAATGGTAGGAAAAGCCCATTAAATAAAACAACGAAAATATATTTATATATATACATATATATATATATATATATATATATATATATATATATATATATATATATATATATATATACATATATATATATATATATATATATATATATATATATATATATATATATATATATATATATATAAAGCACTTATTAATTTCGTGACCATAGCTGGCCACCTTCTCAAAGTATCTATTGTCATTGTACTTTGAGAAGGTGGCCAGCTAAGGTCACGAAATTAATAAGTATTATATATATATATATATATATATATATATATATATATATATATATATATATATATCAATGTTAATAATGCAGTGCTATTAACGAAAAACATGTAGAACATCAGAGGAGCCAAGCTCTTGTCACAGGCTACATGTTCTTGCCGCCATACCTATTGAACTAATACACCATAAAAATCTTGTACATCATAATGTAATATTTGCATTTACTGGCTGTTACATGGTATGCAGATTTTGTCTATTTTAGTGGCTTAGTTGGCTAAAGCAGCATAACTTCATAGGTTGCAATGCGAGTTCGAGTCCCCTGATGTCCAAAGAGAATTTTCATGGATAATATTATGGTTAATATCACGGTTTCATTGTGAATATATATACTTAACTCCACACGCAACTTTTACAAGCTGATGAATAGTTAACTTGAGCAATACTTGAAAGTATCGATCGTGCTATGATATACAGACTTTTGTCTGTTGTAGTACCTCAAGGGGCTAAGTCAGCATGAATTTGTTACTAGCGACGCAAAATCGAGTCCCCTGATGTCTTAAGAAAATTTCCATGGATAATATTGTTAATATCACGGTTCCATTTCGAATATGTCTGTTGCATGTCGAGTATATATATATATATATATATATATATATATATATATATATATATATATATATATATATATATATATATATATATATATATATATATATATATATATATACACTTACTAAATAGACATTATAACAGAAAAAAGGTAGCCTAAACACTGCGGCAGTAATGATTCCTGTACTGTCAGATACTCCCGAGACCGGATGCCAATTAGATTCTACATGCACGATGGGATACTATTTTTTTTTTAAATGATAAATACCTGCAATAGACCATAATTTATTTTTAGTCTCATATGTTTCACTTTTAGTCTCTTCTCATTTGCTGTCGAAGTAAACGATATATCACATTAAACGTTCAAGTGAAAGGACAAGAAGATATAATCAACACTATTTATAGTACCCATTGACTCTTGATGCCTTCTACTAATTATAAAAAAGTGACTTTTTTTTCTACAATGTTCTCAAAAGCATTTCTCTTCCTGCATAGTTGCCAAACCCCTTACTAAGTGCTTAAGAAATTACAGTTGAGACGAATCAGCAGGAAAAAAAAAATACAATTACCTTAAAGAACGAGTATAACTACGAATATGTTTTGTATAGTGAGTAGTACTCGAAAGATTATATATAAGACAGTTTAATACCTCAGTTTCATCTGAAGTAACCGAATATCTGTCCAAGTTTTCTTTCATCTTTTTAGTTTTCTTTCTTAACATCTTTTTCTTTCCTTCGAAAGATCTATTCAAAAGTATGTATTTCCTTTTAAGGGTCTATCAAGGTTTTGCCAACAATCTGGTATTTGCAAGAGGTAGGCAACTTAGCACCAACTCTCTCTCTCTCTCTCTCTCTCTCTCTCTCTCTCTCTCTCTCTCTCTCTCTCTCTCTCTCTCTCTCTCTCTCTCTCTCTCTCTCTCTCTCTCTCTCTTTTCCCACGTCTTATTCTCTCGTTACCAAGGTTTCCAAATTGCTATTCTATATTTAACAGCTAGCATCAGTTAATGCATAACCGCATATATTTTTATATTAAAGCTAAATTACCGTGGCTCAAGCGGTAGCGTCAGCGACTCTGAGGCATCAGGTCGAGGGTTCGCGCCCCGTCACGGTCTGAGGTTTCCGTTACTCAGGGTAACGATTACATCTGCCAAAGCAAGTCCTTCGCAATAAGGCAACCGTCCTAGCCCTTGGTTGAAAAGAGAGTCCGTGACGTAAAACCGGAACATCAAAACTAAATGTCCCAACGTGTATATATATTTGGTCTCGAATGAAAAGCTCGTTCCTCGTGATCCTATGACCAAGCATAGCGATTACAGTAATAAGAGTATTAACAATTTCGAAGACAATTTAAATATACACAAGAGGTTTGGAAGAAAAAGAAAAAGAAAAAGAGCCTAAGAAGAACAAAAGGAAAAGAGGAAAAGAAAAGAAAAAGAAAAGTAGAAGAACAGGGGAAGACAAAGCAGAGGAAGATTATGAAGAAGAAGAAGAAGAAGAAGAAGAAGAAGAAGAAGAAGAAGAAGAAGAAGAAGAAGAAGAAGAAGAAGAAGAAGAAGAAGAAGAAGAAGAAGAAGAAGAAGAAGAAGAAGAAGAAGAAGAAGAAGAGATAATGGAGTATTAATAATTGTTAGCAAGTTTACTTCAACTGAAGAATTAAATCATCTTAATAAATATTCCACATATTTAAAGTCTCTCTCTCTCTCTCTCTCTCTCTCTCTCTCTCTCTCTCTCTCTCTCTCTCTCTCTCTCTCTCTCTCTCTCTCTCTCTCTCTCCTTTCTTCAAGTTGCACATACCTATAAAAATGGCAGGGAGACATCGCTAGTCTAATTTTCTGTCTCTACTGAAAACTACTTAAGTGTCCTAACAGCACCTCACGTTACCGAATGATGATCCTCTGGGATTAGGGAAGACTTCCAACAAGCAGTAAAAAGAGGCAATAGGGAAAAAGACTTGGAATTAGAGGAAAAAGGAAGCGTTGAAAGAATAAGGAATTCTAAAGGTATGGTAAAGTAAAAGAAGATGGTGAAGACCAGTGGAAAATGGAGAGAATCTGTTCAAAATTGTTTGAAACATATTATAATGTATATGTTTTTCGTAATGAATACAGTTTCAAATGCTTAGGTAGTATATCTTACTAATGGATATAAAATGATAATGATCATTACATATTCGTGTTTTTGCTGACTTATGCACAAAGAACCCGAAAAAAACAAATGAAAATAGACTCGGAATACTGATGTCAATAGTTGAAAGTACAATTTTTAATCGTCTTCCATCACTAGGGATATATATGTCAGAAAACAAATCTACTCTTTCTATAAATCATTGTTTTTTATCAGTGTGACACCGGGACAGGCAAGAAACCCATCCTCATCAGGCCCAGGCACCAAGAAAACATGGAGACGGAGAAATGGTACAAGTTTAAGGACAAGGCAGACATAAGAAAATAATACACCATAGAAAATGGACAGACTGTAAGAAGAGTGGAAGGATCTAGGACCTAGAGATATGGCAGAATTAGGCCATGAGATGATGACTGATCTGCCTTTAGAAGGAAAATATCCTATAAGAATTAGTAAAAACAAAAAAGAAGGAAGGGAGTTCCAGAGTCTGGAAGTAGATGGAAAGAAGCAGTCGTTGCACCGACCACTCCGCGAGCTACAAATCTCCACACAGTACCTGTGAGATGAAGCCGCTTGGAGAGTGTTATGCGACAGCTGTAGTGAGGGAGGGATGTAACTCGCCAACTCATCAGAGCAGCGAAGGAAGTAGTAAAGATAGAAAAAAGAAAGAGATGATAGATTGCTGAGAAGAGAAAGAGAAAGCAAATTAGAAGTAAGAGAAGGGTCATTGATGAGTCTGATTGCCTTAGATTCAACCCTATCAAGGAGATAGGTATAAGAAGAAGCATCCAAGATGAGCAAGCAGTATATTGTGCAGGACGAATAAGATCATTATAGATTTTAAGTAACTGAAAAGAGAAAAATAATGACGGAAACGAAACAGAACTCCCAATTTTTTGGATGCAATTTAGAAATTTGGGTAATGTCACTCCTCCAAAACAAGTTAGAGGCTATCTGGATTCCTAATATATTTATAGGTTTAAGAGGGTAAATTTTGTTAGTTTCGAAAACTATAGGGCTATTGAGGAAAAGAGGATAGAGAGATAGCTAGAAACTGTGACTGAGAGGCATTAAATTTAACTACATTTTGGGTGCCCCACTCAGATATGCTTTGTAAATCGGAGTTGAGAATTGAAAAAAGAGTGCTACGAGACAGAGTACGAGTAACAGATGAAGGCTGTAAGGAGAAGGCAAAGGAAAAATGAAGGAAAAAATCGTCTGAGAAAGAAATATGAAGGGCAAAATCGTCTGAGAAAGAAATATGAAGGGAAAAATCGTCTGAGAAAGAACAGAGCCCTTTGGAACACCACCTGTAACTATGAATGAGCTATATGTTGCGCCGTAAAAACCACAGATATAAAACGGTCAAAAAGAAAACTGGAAATCAGAG
This sequence comes from Halocaridina rubra, assembly GCA_037179515.1. Lineage (NCBI taxonomy): Eukaryota > Metazoa > Arthropoda > Malacostraca > Decapoda > Atyidae > Halocaridina > Halocaridina rubra. The sequence goes on along the minus strand of JAXCGZ010010525.1, from coordinate 12,925 downwards.
AACAGAGAGAAAGGGTAAAGCCATAAGCAGGAAGCTTGGCCAACAGGGCCTTTAGCCACACAGTGTCAAAATCCTTAGAGATGTCAAGGGCGACGAGAAAGGATTCCCCATAATTCCTCAGAGATGATGACCATACACGAGTATAGGACGGGAGGGTCACCAGTGAATCTTGGCTTGCTGCAGCCGTACTGGCGATCACTCTTTTTTCAAGAGGTGATAAGTGAGCTAGGTTTCGAATACTTGAGCGATAACAGAGGTTAGGGCAATAGGTCATTAGCTGGAAAGAATAGGGTGGTCACCCTTCTTAGAAACTTGGTTCTAAAATGCTGAATAGATACCGGTTAGGAGAATGAGGCGAAAAAGACGGCAAAGCACAGGAGCTAAGTTTGCAGATATCTGCAAACTCCTTAAGGACTCTTGCGGGGTTACCATCATGTTCAGATGCCTTGTTCGTCTTTAGAGAGCGGATAACCTTATGGACTTTGCGTGAACTAAGAATATGAGAAGAAATATGGTTAGAGAGGGGTAAAGTACGAGGAACAGATGCGCTGGAATTGCTTACGAAAGAGTTGGCAGAAAACTGAGACCCAAAGAGAGTGGCTTTGTAGGTGATAGAACAAGCTATAGAACTATCAGGATTAATGAGAGGGGGAATGCTTAAGGTAAAGAAGTTTTTAGAGGGGTCTTTGGCTGAAGACCAGAAACATTTATCATTGGGAAAATAGTTAAGATTATCAACTTTCCTTCTTAAAGAAGAAGCTATAAACTTCCGAGTCTGAGCAGTGCAGTGATTCCTAGCTGTAATATATGCAGAGTGAGTTAAATCAAAATGAGAGGTTTGGTACGACTGTCAAACCAAGGATTAGGGGGAGACAACATTTTCATAGAGGAAGGGATAAAAGCCTCCATTCCCGAGGATACGATCTCGGTAACTTTTGGGGCTACCCGATCTGAGTTGCGGGTCCGGAAGCAGTAGTCATTCCATGGGAAGTCAAAGAGAAATTTAAGGAAATCATCACGTTGGGTATACTCGAAGTGACCTATATCCCGACCATAATTAGAAAATATAAAAGCCGTTGGTCGCAGACGATCATCCTGGAGTAATTCAGTGGATATTAAACCTGATTCTTACCCACGAATGGGCCCTTGTTATATCAACTGGACCAGCGAGTACACCATTAGATGAGAGGATCAATGGCAGAAAAAGCATCTTAAAAAGAATACGAGATGCGATAAGGGACAAAATACCCTTACTGCAGCTCTGACGTTAGAATAAAATCTCATATTACATCATAAAACTAAATGATTCTAAATTTAACCAAAATATAAGGAAAGAAACTGATTCAAGATATCATTGAATCAGGCATATTCTTTGTTAATTTCTTAAGAGGAGCCCATACTCTGAAGTCGAAATAAAATCTTAAAAATAAATTGTTTTTTAACTTTACATCTGCTGCTGTTTTACTTAGCTTTCACAATCACATTAGATTGGTTGATATGGCATTCCCTCTCTCTCTCTCTCTCTCTCTCTCTATATATATATATATATATATATATATATATATGACGTATGGGTTTCTTTTATCCCAGCGTACGCCACCACTGACGTATGAGTTTTGGACTTCCACTTGAACTCACACTTTGTAAGATGACTGGGTGATCTCACCGCTGGTCATCACTGACGTGGGGGTTATAGCTATTCCACAGTATGCCGCCACTGTCGTGGAGGATATTGTTATTAACTCATCTAATGACACCACTGACGTAGGGCTTTTCCTCCTACGTTTATAGTTACTTATAATTATGGTAGCGTGGTCACAAGTTAATAAATGCTAGTACCTGAAGGGTACAAGGTAAGAATGGACAATTAAGGTAACGTGGTCACAAGGCAAGAATGGACAAGCAGTAGTTCCTTTAATTATATTTATTCTAGAGTACAACACATCCGACGCTTCAATGCCCCTATGCCTCACATGGCCCAATGGCCCAATGGCCCAATGGCCCCCACCCTATGACTATCACAGTCTATGATCTATTCGTGCCCCTGGCAAACTGCTAACTAACTGTCCCTGCCCTGGGTGGCTCTTTAAATACCCCCAGGGGCAGGGCGTGGCTTAACATCCAATTCTCCAATGAAATCAGTCAGATCTAGTCCTAGCTAATCAGCGCCAGGTTCAAAGTGGAACCCCTCCTACTTCCGGGGAGGAGTTATTGGGCATTTCTCCTGGGCAGTTTATGTTTTTCTTGTGGTTTAGGAAATGGCTAACTTCCTGTCCTTTCTTGCCCTTCTCGATGCCAGGTCCTCCATCTCACGGTTCCGGTCATATATTTCCGCTCAAGATCTGTTACAAGTTTCAGACTCTGGCTTCAGCATGGCGGGCTGGCTTCAGCATGACAGAAGTCATACGACATATATATATATATATATATATATATATATATATATATATATATATATATATATATATATATATATATATATATATATATATATATATATATATATATATATATATATATATATATATATATATATATATATATATATATATATATATATATATATATATATATATATATATATATATATATATATATATATATATATATATATATATATATATATATATATATATATATATATATATATCTAACATACACACACACAAACATATTAATATAATTTAAATAATATGGTAAGGGAACGAAGAGGGTAGGATTACGCAAAATAAACATATTTGGTTTTATAAAAACATATAAAGCAATTCATCACATGATATTTGGTCATGCAACCTTTGATCATCACATCATGAATATTGAGATGACGAAATGGATAACAGAGTTCTTTACCGACGTAAAAGTAAGTAAATATGAGACACACGTAATTAGGATGGAGCAGTATTACCAATTTGTGACGTAGTTTTCAATCCACGTAAATATTTTCCTGATATGTGTAGGAAAGACATCAGTAGTCACCGTGGCTCAAGCGGTAGCGTCCGCGACTCTGAGGCGTCAGATCGAGGGTTCGCGCCTGTCACGGTCTGGGCATGCACTCAGGGTAAGGATTACATCTGCCAAAACAAGTACTTCGTAAGTAGGCAACCGTCCTAGCCCTTGGTAGAAAAAGGAGTCCGTGACGTAAAACAGGAACATGTAGGAAAGATATCATACATGTTTTAGGTGATGGAAAGATGGTAAAGAAGTGAGAAGTAATATTAATCATACTCTGTGTCAATAATATATCTATATATAGCAGATATCTTTTAGATACAAAAGTATGAAGATGAGTAGGGCAAGAGGTATTCCAGCTTTGCATATAAGGTAAATGGTTCAGACTGTAGATAAAATAGCAAGCAATGATAAATAATCAGGAGGTGCCATCGCTTCACACTGATGGCAAACAACGGTAATATGCACAAATAACATTTATAAATATATCCTTGACGTACTTGACCAAATCGATGAGCAATAATAGATATGCCATCTACATAAGATACAAGTCAACGTATGTAGTACTAGTTTGGCACTGCACTAAGACAGGGGAAAGTGCCTAAAACTGTAAAGATTTGCAAAGACATGCCAAAGTACAAAAAGTAAGAGCCTACTGACGATGGGCATGGGACACCTGCTCTCCCATTATCAGACGAAAGGAACGTGAAATACACGTTATGACAAAACGTTTGAGAACATATTCTGTTTTGAAAAACAAAGATGTGCTAGAAGTTGACCATTTATTTCAGTCCAGAACTTCTAAAACAAATATGTCAGACAACAAGAATTTGAAAATAGAAAAAGTATTTAATGAGATAAAGCAGATGTTTTCCAGTATATAAATGGTTTAAAATATGAACGCTGAAGAAGGCTGTTATCTTATGCAAGGAACATAAATACATTTAAGCTGATGTGTGTAAGAACTAAATACTCAGTGGAAGAACATAAATTGCAGAGCATATGAGGATTTTTATTATTATTATTATTATTATTATTATTCTTCTTTGTCTTCTTTTTCTTCTTCTTCTTCTTTGTCTTCTTCTTCTTCTTCTTTTTATTATTATCATTATTATTATTATTATTATTATTATTATTATTATTATTATTATTATTATTATTATTATTATTATTATTATTATTATTATTATTATTATTATTATTATTATTATTACTGATGACATCCGAGGGAAAACTAAAAATGAAAAACAATGCTTGCAGTGTGCGCAAAAGAGAAAGTAACAGTAAAGAAATACCGGGTTTTGTATATTTTTCTTTTTCAATAAAAAGGCAAGCGACAAAAGGCGAGATCGGGAGATGAGATACCAAACTGAGTTGTCTTGCCAGGATATGTTCTGTTTTAGAGATATCACAGCCTTTACAACTGCCGGTATCAGATACCTCAAAGAGTCTTTTCAGGAGTGTATCAAATGACCCAAAGACCACGACACTTCATGCTATAATGCCCTTGATCGTCTGATTACAATGCCCTTGACTGAGGTAAGAGATCGACAAGAAAGAAAATTCCATTACTTTATTAATTAACAAGGACTGCAAGCCAGGTGAGCTTTACTTGTTACCTACTGTCAGCTCCGTGAAAAATTGCATTTTTAATTCACAGAATTTATCCTTCCAATAGTGAAATTTAAGCCCTCAGAGAAATTAGCACGGACTAACAAACGACGAACGCCAATATAGTCCCATTTGTTAGCTAAGTGACGCCATATCGTTGGGGACTACGATGGATGAGTCATCATAGTATTTGACTTGGGACTTGACAGACCCATGATTTAGCAAACTGTGTGGCGCTAGGAAGGCATCCAGCCACAGTTCCTCAACCTCACTCTGTCTCTGTCCACCCCCTTGCCGAAGACTATTTTCTCATATATATATATATATATATATATATATATATATATATATATATATATATATATATATATATATATATATATATATATATATATATAATGGCCTCATTTCCCCTTGTTAGGGGGTGGCCGAGCAAAGAAACAAGCATTGACCATGATACATACATTCCTCAACTACTCCTCTTAGCTCCTTTGGGATAAAGGGTTACTACATTCCCTCCCCTTCAACCCTGCCTAGGTCACCTACAAGGTAGACTGGCAAGGATATTTTACAGTGAGGCCCGACAGCCGCATCTGGTTTACCCCTAACGCTTCATCACATGGCAACTCCCCTCACACTCGTCCATAAAAGTTCACTGAGCTAGCAGGTGTGAGAAACCCCTTTGGCCCGTGTCGCCTATATACAATCTTCCTCCACTCATTCCTATCACTTGCACGCTTTCTTCCCTGCTCCACTGAAATTCCATGTGCATTCAATGCCCTCCCTTTTCATGCCACCTATCCATCTCATTCTAGGTCTTAATCTTGGTCTAACTCCAATCACTTCTGCACTCCACACTCTCTTCGCTCTTTGTTCATCACTCATCCTTTCCTGGTGCCCAAACTAACTCAGTACTCTCTTATCCAACCTATCCGAAAGCTTTCAACACCTGTTCTCTGCCTAACATCCTCATTTTTTTACTCTATCTATTTTAGACACACCCATCATTCTTTTCAAACACTTTATCTCCATTACATTCACCTAGCTCCTCTCATCCTTTCTTGCATTCCAAGTGTCTGCTCCATACAATGCTGTCGGCACCAGCATACCTTCAGATACCCTTCTCTTTGCATTCATTCCCAAATACCTATTTCTCATTACACTTTTAAACTCATATAGACATTTACTCACTGCATTCACTCTATGACTTACCTCCTCATCCACTCCTTGATACATGCAACCCCAGATACTTAAAACTCTCAAAATCTTCAAGCAACTCCCCAATTATTCCTACATTCAAGTTGCCAACATTAACACTCTCGTGAATCTCATGACTTTACTATTACCACTTGTCAACTGCAGCTTCCTTCTTTCACACACCCTAACAAAATCAGTCACCAAACGTTTCAGTTTATTCTCATTATCAGCCACCAGTACCATATCATGCACAAATAGCAATTGATTCATTTTCCACAACCTTCCGTAATCACCCACGAATTCAAAGCTCTGTTTTACACTTTTTCATTTACTTCCTTTACCACTCCATCCATATACACATTAAGCAACCATGGAGACATTACACAACCATGACGTAAATCTACATTCGGCTCAAACCAATCATTTATACCTTTCCCAACTCTCGTTTATGCTCTACTATTCATGCAAAAACTCTTCACTACATTTAACAAACTTCTACTTATTCCATATAGTCGCAAAACACTCCATAACCCCTCTCTATCAACCATGTCATACGCTTTCTCTATGTTCATAGAAGTCCAAAAAGTGTTTCTAACTTTCTCCAAACAGTTCTCACACACCTGTCTTACCACAAACGCCTGATCCACACATTCTCTTCCTCTCCTGAACCCACACTGTTCTTCCCCAATCAATCTCTCACTACCTTTCCTAATTCTCTATATTAACAGTTTCATATACCTTACCAACTACACGCAACAAAGTAATTCCTCTAAAACTACTACACTCATACTTATCTCCTTTCCCTTTATGAAGTAGAACTACACATGCAATCCTCCGATCAACACCCATCTATCCCTAGTGTTTTTCCTACTTTCATTACTCTCAGTGTCAAATGTACTCCCTCTTTTGTTATTTTTCTATCATTGTCATCACCTACAATTAACATTGGTTTTCTCCATTCATTTCCTAAAGCCATAATTTCTGCCTCTATCATCGTCCTCATTTAGCAGTTCCTTGAAATACTCAATCTCTCTCTCACCTTTATTCGTCTTCTAGCAATTGCCCATCTGCTCCGTTTACCCTGTCCTCCCTACCAGACTCACCTTTCCTCACTCTTTTCACTTCCTTCCAAAACATTTTTTTATTCTTTTCAAAACTCTCAGACAAGCTTCTATCTCACCTTTATATCCGGTTCTCTCTTTGCCTCCCTCACAACGCACTTTGCTAGCCTCCTCTTTGCACTATACCATTTATATGCCTCTACATTTCCTACCGGAAACCATACCTCAAATGCCGGCTTCTTTTCAGCCACTACTGCACACTCACCTGCTCATTCCACCATTCACTACCTTTCATTTCCACCCGTTATTCTTCTTCCGCACACTGCCTTGGGACACTTCATAACTTCCTCCTTCAAACCTCATTCTTTTTCCACTTCCTCCTCCACTCTTTCTTTCACTACAGTCCACACATTCCACACACTAGCATTATATTCACAGTCTTTCTCTTTTTTATTCAGTTCACTCACTTTTACCACCTCTCTTCCTCTCTCACTTCTCCACTTTTCTTCCACTCTCACTCTACTTTCCACTAAATAATGGTCAGATATTTCACACTAGCACCTCTCAGTACATATAAATCCAATACTCTGTCAATCACCCTCCAGATCACCATAAAATAATCCATTAATGCTTTGTCAACTATTCAACCACTATCTAAACTACCCATGAATACTTGTGCACATCCTTCTCATTAAAGGATGATGCACATTTCTACCATTTTCTCTCCACTCAAATTCCTACCAGGCACTCCATGCTTCCCAATCACACCAACCACTAGCTCATTTCCTACTTTAGAATTTAAATCTCCCATCAACACCACATTTACATTCATTCCCAAGTGTTCCACACACCCGTTTAATTTCATCCAAAATTCTTCTCTTTCTTCCTCACTTCTTTCACTTCCAGGGCCATATGCGCTCACAAACACCCAAACCTCGCTTCCCAGTCTCGTATTAGCCACTATTATTCGAGATGATACATTTTTTCATTCCACCATACACCTATTTATCTCTTCACTTTCCAAAAGTGCCACTCCCTGTCTTCTTTAGGGACTAATAGTGACACATAAAACGAGGATTATTACGCTTTTCAAGTCGTACAGGGCACTGAATGCGGGACAGCTACTGGGTGTGAGCCAAGCCTTGATCCACTGCTCCAGAGGGAACTGGTTTAACGATGATCATTTCATAGAAAAATGAACACGTGTGAAACTGATAAGAGAGTAAAGAATTCGGATTCACCTTCCCTGGCATGTAGTCTTTTCTTTTACACGAGAGCTTCCGAACTAGCGATTTTGCTCTTGCTGAGACATCTAATGTATGCTCACTGAGCTGCCGACTTGAAATGGTTTCACACACGGACGTCAGTATCCCCTCTATCGCGTCTCCAAATGACCTTTACAAAGAATGTTCTATAAGCCATCTAAAAGAAATGATCACATGACTTGTAGTAAGAGATCCTTTTATCCACTGAACTAACCAATAGCTACTTAGAGAACTATCCTCAATCTCAAACTTAATATGAGAAACAGTGTCTACGGATATACTCAATACAAACAGCAATAGGGTGACATCTGCCTTCTTACGATTGATATTTAACCACTGGGCTATGCGAAACAATTGCCCTAAAATATCGCCATGAATAATAATAAAAATAATGAAAATAATAATAATAATAATAATAATAATAATAATAATAATAATTATAATAATAATAATAATAATAATAATAATAATAATAATAATAATAATAATAATAATAATAATAATAATAATAATAATAATAATAATAATAATAATAACTATATGTGTGTTCACGCACGCGCGTGCGTGTGTGTGCATGTGTATGTCTGTGTGTGCATACGGGCGCTTGTGCTTTTGTCTGAGAGACTTCTGGATTTTATGAGGTTGTTCTTTGTGGAAATTAGTACTAACTATAATATCCAAAATTACTTACTCAATGAATTCATTTTCCTGTATTCCTACACAGCCTCGGTGTTATTCTGAAATGACAAATGAACAGAAAATAGATATCAGTCACTCTCTAACAGAAAGAAAAAAAAATATTTATGTAATATTCCGTAAAGTTACACTATGAATGTCAACGTTTGTTCCTGGGTGGCACACTTTGATGACCTGGATAATGAAATTTAGAAGTTAGCCTATTTTCTCTGTACATGCGGGCTAATTTGTACATTTTCATTTAGAAAAGATCGGAATAAAACAACACGTGAACTAATATTTATATGTATTTATACTAACGTTAGACACAAATAACAAAAAAAAAATTAGAACTGGGTAGCTTTTCGAGATTTGTTATGTCAATGTAAATCACTTTCACGTATCAGTCCCTAAGGTATAGTCTTCCATCATGTTTTCCTTACACGCGCCTTGTAGCGGTATTTATAGTCAATTGTATCTTGATGGAAGTGGTCGCTTTGCTACGTTGAGTATGCTGTCCTTGTTCTCCTAGAATATATCAAAATGAGCCTGAAGGATATGGACTTTCTTGGACATTCTGCTGCCCATTTTGTCATAGTTCTTCACCAGAGCCTCAACAAGGTCCATATTATTTTAACCTCATGGATGCCCATGAAGCCCCAAACCATTGCGACATAGCTACCTCAAGCATTTTTGTTCTCCTACTGATTTTCTGGGGAAATTCCGTGCACTCAGAATCTTCCTTGTTTGTGGTCCACCTTTGCCTCTGACAGTTTAGGGAAGAACTCTCGAAGGTATCTGAAAGCTACAGACTCCTTATCAAGAGATTTGGCAAATGGTTTCATAAGATCAATTTTATGTGCAATGGTGGGAACAATACCCAGGAGTCCACCAGTGCTCACAATTGATATAGACGCCTCCTCTGACTTATTTTTTTTTTTTATGATTGTGACACCAGGACGAGCCAAAAAATAAATAAATAAATAAATCTACCCTCATCAGGCCTGGGTACGAAGAAAACATAGAGAGAACCAGAGATCGGGAGTGTATTGTAATTTGTCAGATGTGAAGGGATAGTAAGACATGTGCAACGAATATCCAAGAATATTCGGTGTTGATGTAGGCATAGATATAGAACCGTAACTGAAGGAAGACTTAACATCGAACTGTCCTGGACAGTCTTATTTAAGTCCAATAGCCCCTTCAGGTGTAGTATTGCAACGGACTTGCGCAAACTCATCTAACAAATCCATCTCCTTGAGCACAGATGTCAAAAATTCCGATCAAGTCATTGAATTCTCTTTGGTTGGGGTAGTATGGGCTTCTCTCACCAGCTGCACCTCTAATATAGGAACCTAGATCTTCAACGTGTACTTAATCAACTGATTTGCTACGTTTTCTAAGGATGTCTATAATCTCTCTGCCGGTATTGGTAAAAGGAACTCAGGGGCAGTATAGAACTTGGCAATGGATGATGGAAGGTCTGGATACATGATAGTAGATGCATTCTTGTCAGCCCGACGTTTAGATAGGTTCCCCATGCAGAAGTAGCAAATTTTTGAGTGGTCAGTGGGTTCACGCCAAATTTTTGGAATAGCAAAATTTATAGCTCCTTTTTTACCCCTCTGTACCACTGAATAAAAAAAAATAATTATAACTAAATGATATTGAAGATTTAAGCAATTTTATATTTAAGATTTAAATGTAGAAGCATATTATTCAAGCAAGCAAATTTAACCTTCAAGTAAAATGAGGTGGCCATGGTTTGTCTTGATTCCCGACAGGCATGCTGAAATATGCCTCGTAGGTCTTACACGTGTTAACAGATGCTGCTAAAGTAATTTTTTCTCACTTGTCTTGAAAAATTCGCCACATCATATGAGAATGCATCTGGAGAATGCTTGCAGCTTTTTTGATGCCATCTCTAATTAAATCCGATAGGTCTATGTATTCCATCAGATAGCCGGAACCAAGCTAAAGTGGCGAGTGGTGAACCCTTGCATATGTATTATTACTGAAAGTTATACTGTATTCTCCTGTGTTCTACATCATTCTAGAAAATTCTTGTAAGTTTAACAGCATTCTGGAAAGTTTTTAAAAATTCTTCTACACTCGTGATTTTTTTTTTTTTTATCAGTTCAACACTAAATCTACTTGTAATGTTCTAGTAAATAGGCAAACACAGAAATTTCATTATTCAGGCCACAAAACGTGAAGTCTGAAGAAAAACAGGTCTTTTCTATTTTCCTTTGGCATAAGCAATTAGAAAATAACATATTCTGTCCAGGAACAAGAAGAAGAAAAAAAATTTATAAAGTAAACATACAACATTTTGGCCAAATAGCTTAAATGTTCTAAACGTATGAAACATTTAAATAGCTTAAATTACTAAACATACGAAACATTTAAATAAATAAATAAATACGTCACTTATATACTAATAGATAAATACTTAAACAAATAAATAGAGAAATTAATAATGATGAATAAATAAGTAAATTAATAAATATATGCATAAAAAATTATTAGAAATGATGTACAAAAAAAATGAAAGTGTTTTATTGCTAAAAACAGATAACAGCTTTTGGGGGAACACTTGCAAAATCAAAGATAAATTATTTATATATATATATATATATATATATATATATATATATATATATATATATATATATATATATATATATATATATAAAGAGAGAGAGAGAGAGAGAGAGAGAGAGAGAGAGAGAGAGAGAGAGAGAGAGAGAGAGAGAGAGAGAGAGAGAGAGAGAGAGTTCTTCTGTAAAAGCCCCCAAAACCTCGTGATGAGTCCCTCCCTCTCCAACGGAGTAAAAGAAGCCAAAATCGTTCACATTCTCGAGAGACGGAATGACCGGATCTTCTCCTCCTCCTATTCCTCCTCCTCCTCCTCCTTGTTCTCCTCCTGTCTGTTCTATCTGCTTCTTTCCCCTTGAACCCTGATGACACCCAACCTCTAACCCAAAATAGGAAATTCCACAAAATATACCAGCCGCCGAACTTCAATGAATGGCATTTACACATAAGTAAGACAAGCAAATTCAGATTAAATATTAATTATATCCAAAGACTATTCTTTGATTACTGATATTGTTATTATTATTATTATTATTATTATTATTATTATTATTATTATTATTATTATTATTATTATTATTAATATTATTATTATTATTATTATTATTATAATTAGTATTATTATTATTATTATCATTAAAAATACTACTACTACTACTACTACTACTACTACTACTACTACTACTACTAATAATAATAATAATAATAATAATAATAATAATAATAATAATAATAATATAATTATTATTATTATTATTATAATTATCATAATTATTATTATTATTATTATTATTATTATTATTATTATTATAATTATTATTATTATAATTATTATTATTATTATTATTATTATTGTTAGTTTTTAAGTAGTAGTAGTAGTAGTATGTTCCTTTTTCCAGCTCTTTGAACAAGTATAATATATAAAAGGACACTTCATATCTATGCTGGAGGAAGTTCTCTTCGCGTAGTGAGTAACAGACGCTACAAGTAAATGCGACGGCCACAAAAAAAAATTTTTGTCTACCGGATAATGATAAAGATAGGTATACGTAACCCATTCAAAAAAATAAAAATAAAAAAAAATAAAAAATAGTGTGCATGTGTACGTGCACGAGTGTGTTTGTTTGTTTGTCTGTGTGTGCTTATTTGTGTGTATGATTACCAATTTGAGTATACAAGAAAGAGTCTTACACTCTATACTCTCCATCACCTGGACGGTTTTTAGATTCCATAAGACAAAACATATCTCTTCGTCACGTTTTAAGTGCCTTTAATTTTTAGATTACTCCGTTATCCTGACTTCTCTGCAGCCTTGGTACCTCATTGAAAAACTTCGAGAAAAATGAAATTGGTGTGCCTACTTAAGCTTTTTTTTTTTTTTTTAACTCCCCAAACAAGGCCAGTCAATGAAAAAGTCCCATTATTGAATACTTTCTTTCCTCTCTTTTCCAAAGATTGGTAGGTACAGTGTTTGAGTGTGTCCAGTATATTGAATGTGTGTATGTGTGGTACATTAAGGCTTACAGTCCTAGTACATATAAGCCATACTTAAGTATTATGCAAAGTAAT
>JAXCGZ010010524.1:25000-27583 GCA_037179515.1 Halocaridina rubra | reverse complement strand
CACACACACTATACAGGTCAATAAATTTAAAAAAACATATATACGTAGGTATCTATGTGCGTGTGCATCCGTAATAAATCCAAATATGTACATCAAAGACCTTCACCGGGAAAAATAATAAAATTAAAAAGCTCGTTTGTGAATATATAGAAAATACGGTATCATATATTTAATTTTATTTTCCCATAGTAATGTGATCTATTTATAGATTTTATTTCATTTCAGATATTTAATCGAATTTATGCATCTTATAATAATAATAATAATAATAATAATATTATTATTATTATTATTATTATAATTATCTTTAATTGGCACTTAGATATCACTGCCTGGTAATCAATCGATCACTGATGAGGTCTCAGGTTCTGTCCTTAGGCCTATAAGACATGACCTATGCCAGCGTAGGTCATCGTTAATTAAGCGCATATCTCGAGGGTACTCCATTATTCTATATTTCTAACTACTGACTGAATTTCATTTACAGAGTTCTAAAACTAATTTCTTCAAAAAAAAATACTCTGTATTGAGGGGACCGCTGTAGCAAAGTGGTTAGAATATTTGACATAGGAATTGACAGACCCGCGATCGAGTCCACCGCGGGAGATAGGAAGGGCATCCAGCCTTAATTCCCCCAGGTCCAATTTGTCTGAGCCTAACCCCATTATGGAGGCTAATAGTGACAACAAACGTAGAAAAAAAAAATGCCTTCTTGAGAATACATTTCTCCGCAGCTTCATATGTCTAAATTTATTATTTAATTATAAAATTGGTCATGACTTTGCACTAATTTACCATACTCTCTCTCTCTCTCTCTCTCTCTCTCTCTCTCTCTCTCTCTCCAAGTCTGATAGCTGCAGGCAAAACCGTTGCGATTCGCCTTGTCCGAACTGGCAACCATGGCGCTGACTTGGAGAAATTGCAATGCACCTTTTCAGACGCTCTCGGATGCATCTTCCACCTACTCTCTCCAATTTCTTTCCAATCACATACACTATTTCAAAGAGGATAAATTAACTTATACACAGTGAAATAATAATAAAGTCTTGGTATATATAGTAAAATAAATGACAGAATAAGATTTAAGAGATAAAAAAGTAAAAAGTTATTTAAGCGAGGAGAGAATTGCAAGGGAAGTTTGGCGAGAGCGATGCGGCTATACTGACATCATTCTCTCTCTCTCTCTCTCTCTCCACATATTTATTCCCATATTATTTACCAAAATTACTCCATATGGTAATTATCATGCCAAGCTATAGTGATATACTCGTGTGTGCGTATGCGCTCGCGCGCGTGTATATATATATATATATATATATATATATATATATATATATATGCTATTTACTTATGTCTTTCACGAAGCCCAAAGGGAAGGACATAACACGAAGTCAGGTTGAATACATCTTTTAACTAACTTTATTCTCAATCCTTTCCTAGGCTGTCCTGTAAGACCAGACATTAATAAGGGGAAGGGATTGCAGGCCTTTTACTACCCTATCCCTTTTAATAGTCTCCGACAACTCACACTTTAAATATAAGGTTAGTATATATATATATATATATATATATATATATATATATATATATATATATATATATATATATATATATATATATAAAGCAGACAACAATGATGGTCAGAGTAACTATGTGTCTGCCAAAGTTTCTGTTTTGAAAAAGTCTTTACAGTAATATTTTGCGATTTGTTACTTCAGTGTCAGTGGAAGCAGTGACACTAGTGTTGCATAAACACGAGTATCAGTATAATTTCAAATTCATTATTTTGGAGACCGTAAAGATTAAATGCATGGAATTTGCAATGACTATAATAATGAAGACATCTGTATTTGTATAACAATGGGGACTAGGTCTATACTGTAGTCATGACTCTAAGAAGTAGGTCTATATTATAATTACTCTTAAAACTAGGTCTATTTTGCAATTCCTATGAAAAATATGACTAGGGTTATGCTGTAACTATGAAAATTTTAAATAGGCCTGTTGTAGCTATAAAAATTGGGATTAGAGCTACATTAACAACCACAGGGTCAAGAAGCAACTAGGCCTATAACATAAACAATGAGAACTAGGCCTATACTGTCACTGAGAAGTTCTGTACTATAATAAAATAGGGACTAATTTTATGCAATGGCCATAAGAAAAATACGAGAAGTAGGCTATAATATGAAAATGGGCCAAATGTATACTGCAATTATGAAAAAATAGACTATGACTATAAAGAAATTGCTACATACTGGACTGATACTGTCAGTATTATAAACGTACGCATTAGACCTCTATGAAAATATGAACTAATCCTATACTTCAATTATATGATACTTTTTATATGCAAATATATGTAATCAAAATAGTAACGACATTAAAAAGCACTAACCATCTTGCTTCATGTCTAATTTGAACCCTCGTTTTATACTTTTCTGTATTTGGACTAGACTTTTCTTAAATAAAAAAATTAACCTAACTTAATCCATATAACTTAACCTAACTCAAATTTGACGCCTTAAGAGGGTGAATCTGGATGCTTATAGAGCGGCGCGGCATACATCAAGAAGTTATGGT
>JAXCGZ010010524.1:0-22500 GCA_037179515.1 Halocaridina rubra | reverse complement strand
ATATGTGACAACATGAAAACATGAAATGTGCTTATTTGTATTTCATGGCCCAAATGAGATTGGGAATTGAATTAAATGCTAAAATGAAGCCACGAGTGAGGTTGGGGAATCTGTAATATGAACATAGTGGCATTCAGTTAGAATGCATTCATTCCTAAGTATAGCAGATATAAGCTATAAGGTTGGATTCCTTTTAACCTTCTGTGGTGTAGTAGTAGCGCCTTGACTTAGTAATCAAAAGTCCTAGGTTCGAGTCCCTGTCGGGGTAAAAAATGATTCATGTTTTCACATATGTAATGTGCTTATTTGTATTTCATGGCCCGAATGAGAGTGGGAATTGAATTAAATGCTAAAATGAAGCCACGAGTGAGGTTGGGGAATCTGTAATATGAACATAGTGGCATTCAGTTAGAATGCGTTCATTCCTAAGTATAGCAGATATAAGCTATTAGGTTGGATTCCTTTTAACCTTCTGTGGTGTAGTGGTAGCGCCTTGACTTAGTAATAAAAAATCCTTGGTTCGAGTCCCGGTCGGGGTAAAAAATGATTCATGTTTTCACATATGTAATGTGCTTATTTGTATTTCATGGCCCGAATGAGATTGGGAATTGAATTAAATGCTAAAATGAAGCCACGGGTGAGGTTGGGGAATCTGTAATATGAACATAGTGGCATTCAGTTAGAATGCATTCATTCCTAAGTATAGCAGATATAAGCTAGAAGGTTGGATTCCTTTTAACCTTCTGTGGTGTAGTGGTAGCGCCTTGACTTAGTAATCAAAAGTCCTAGGTTCGAGTCCCGGTCGGGGTAAAAAATGCTTCATGTTTTCACATATGTAATGTGCTTATTTGATAATTTCATGGCCCGAATGAGATTGGGATTTGAATTAAATGCTAAAATGAAGCCACGAGTGAGGTTGGGGAATCTGTAATATGAACATAGTGGCATTCAGTTAGAATGCGTTCATACCTAAGTATAGCAGATATAAGCTATAAGGTTGGATTCCTTTTAACCTTCTGTGGTGTAGTGGTAGCGCCTTGACTTAGTAATCAAAAGTCCTAGGTTCGAGTCCCGGTTGGGGTAGAAAATGATTCATGTTTTCACATATGTAATGTGCTTATTTGTATTTCATGGCCCGAATGAGATTGGGAATTGAATTAAATGCTAAAATGAAGCCACGAGTGAGGTTGGGAATCTGTAATATGAACATAGTGGCATTCAGTTAGAATGCGTTCATTCCTAAGTATAGCAGTTATAAGCTATAAGGTTGGATTCCTTTTAACCTTCTGTGGTGTAGTGGTAGCGCCTTGACTTAGTAATCAAAAGTCCTAGGGTCGAGTCCCGGTTGGGGTAAAAAAAAAAATATTCATGTTTTCACATATGTAATGTGCTTATTTGTATTTTATGGCCCGAATGAGATTGGGAATTGAATTAAATGCTAAAATGAAGCCACGAGTGAGGTTGGGGAATCTGTGATATGAACATAGTGGCATTCAGTTAGAATGCGTTCATTCCTAAGTATAGCAGATATAAGCTATAAGGTTGGATTCCTTTTAACCTTCTGTGGTGTAGTGGTAGCGCCTTGATTTAGTAATCAAAAGTCCTAGGTTCGAATCCCGGTCGGGGTAAAAAATGATTCATGTTTTAACATATGTAATGTGCTTATTTGTATTTCATGGCCCGAATGAGATTGGGAATTGAATTAAATGCTAAAATGAAGCCACGAGTGAGGTTAGGGAATCTGTAATATGAACATAGTGACATTCAGTTAGAATGCGTTCATTCCTAAGTATAGCAGATATAAGCTATAAGGTTGGATTCCTTTTAACCTTCTGTGGTGTAGTGGTAGCGCCTTGACTTAGTAATCAAAAGTCCTAGGTTCGAGTCCCGGTTGGGGTAAAAAATGCTTCATGTTTTCACATATGTAGTGCTTATTTGTATTTCATGGCCCGAATGAGATTGGGAATTGAATTAAATGCTAAAATGAAGCCACGAGTGAGGTTGGGGAATCTGTATTATGAACATAGTGACATTCAGTTAGAATGCGTTCATTCCTAAGTATAGCAGATATAAGCTATAAGGTTGGATTCCTTTTAACCTTCTGTGGTGTAGTGGTAGCGCCTTGACTTAGTAATCAAAAGTCCTAGGTTCGAGTCCCGGTTGGGGTAAAAAATGATTCATGTTTTCACATATGTAATGTGCTTATTTGTATTTCATGGCCCGAATGAGATTGGGAATTGAATTAAATGCTAAAATGAAGCCACGAGTGAGGTTGGGGAATCTGTAATATGAACATAGTGGCATTCAGTTAGAATGCATTCATTCCTAAGTATAGCAGATATAAGCTATAAGGTTGGATTCCTTTTAACCTTCTGTGGTGTAGTGGTAGCGCCTTGACTTAGTAATCAAAAGTCCTAGGTTCGAGTCCCGGTAGGTGTAAAAAAAATGATTCATGTTTTCACATATGCAATGTGCTTATTTGTATTTCATGGCCCGAATGAGATTGGGAATTGAATTAAATGTTAAAATGAAGCCACGAGTGAGGTTGGGGAATCTGTAATATGAACATAGTGGCATTCGGTTAGAATGCGTTCATTCCTAAGTATAGCAGATATAAGCTATAAGGTTGGATTCCTTTTAACCTTCTGTGGTGTAGTGGTAGCGCCTTGACTTAGTAATCAAAAGTCCTAGGTTCGAGTCCCGGTTGGGGTAAAAAATGATTCATGTTTTCACATATGTAATGTGCTTATTTGTATTTCATGGCCCGAATGAGATTGGGAATTGAATTAAATGCTAAAATGAAGCCACGAGTGAGGTTGGGGAATCTGTATTATGAACATAGTGGCATGCAGTTAGAATGCGTTCATTCCTAAGTATAGCAGATATAAGCTAAAAGGCTGGATTCCTTTTAACCTTCTGTGGTGTAGTGGTAGCGCCTTGACTTAGTAATCAAAAGTCCTAGGTTCGAGTCCCGGTCGGGGTAAAAAATGATTCATGTTTTCACATATATAATGTGCTTATTTGTATTTCATGGCCCGAATGAGATTGGGAATTGAATTAAATGCTAAAATGAAGCCACGGGTGAGGTTGGGGAATCTGTAATATGAACATGGTGGCATTCAGTTAGAATGCATTCATTCCTAAGTATAGCAGATATAAGCTATTAGGTTGGATTCCTTTTAACCTTCTGTGGTGTAGTGGTAGCGCCTTGACTTAGTAATCAAAAGTCCTAGGTTCGAGTCCCGGTCGGGGTAAAAAATGATTCATGTTTTCACATATGTAATGTGCTTATTTGTATTTCATGGCCCGAATGAGATTGGGAATTGAATTAAATGCTAAAATAAAGCCACGAGTGAGGTTGGGGAATCTGTAATATGATAATATATATATATATATATATATATATATATATATATATATATATATATATATATATATATATATATATATATTTCTTTCCTTCCACAGGTAGGCTTTTTAGCCTTACAGTGTGGAGTATCCTCTTCCGTTGATGCTCCTATTGGGTTCACGTGCAGAGAAATACAATGTCCGGCTTGCAAGGCCCGGCAACATCGGTTTTTGGTCCAAGGCTCTCAAAAATTTAAGAGCTACTCTCATCCGCCACCTGAGGGACGCACCCAGTAGGCAATCCAAATTGAAAAATAAAGCTTTCTCTTCGGCATTGTTTACCTATTCTGGATATCTTTCGAAAGTTATATATGAGTTAGTCTAATACCGGAGCGATGCTGAAAGAAATAAAATATTCATTATTCTCTACGGGTGATAATTTGAAATACTCCGCTTTACACGTACCTGACAAAATCGACGCTATGTGTACTCCTTATTCTCGAGTTCAATACCGCAAAGCAAGCTCGAGTTAAAATAAGGATCGAATAGGATGGGAAGCGTCCAAAATATCTTTTTTTTTCTTTTTTAGGCTAGTCACCCTAAATCTAAACTTTAAAGAAAACTATGGCAAGAACACCATTATCATTATTATTAGAAGCAGTAGTAGTCGTAGTAGCAGCAACAGGGGTAGCAGTACAAGAAACAGTAGCAGCAGTATTTAAACCATAACGACATATCTGCTGCAACCAGATTTAAGCTATGACCTTCACGGGACTGTAAACTCATTTCAACTCGCTGACTTTACAGTCTTAAAACATATGTGGCATTTCCACAAACATTTCTTTTTTTATGTTTATATTTATCTTTCCCTCCTTCTCGCATACATCTTTAATTTTTATCACTGCAGTATAAAAAAAGACGTCTTCCTCTTCCTGTTACTCCGGATATAGTGTTTACTTGCATTATGTATAATAATGTCCCTTGGGCCTCAAGACTAGGTCAGGCGAATCACCCATGTGGTCGTGGGAGTAGCTCTCTCTCTCTCTCTCTCTCTCTCTCTCTCTCTCTCTCTCTCCTGCATAAATGCGTAAATTATCACGACTAGGAATATGTACCAATAATGCAGTGCTTCCACTTTAGGGTAAAATACCCCAATTTAGGGTAAGCAGACCCCTCCTAGGGTAAACTTTAAGGTAAAATAAATGTGATAAATCTAGGGTAATCAGGGGTAATCGGCAAATTTTCTATTTTAATGTTTTCTTGACTAATTATTATTATTATCAAGAAAATAATCAATTTTATTTTTGCATTATAACTGTTTCAACAGTCCATGCACATCCAATAAATTGTTCTACTGATAGCCAAAGTGGCTGTTTCATATCCGTCTCCCCTCTATTTCGGGTCCCTTATATATATATATATATATATATATATATATATATATATATATATATATATATATATATATATATATATATTTATTGAAAGAGAGAATGATGATGAGAGTGATATCTACGTTGAGTATATAATAATAATAATAATAATATTGAATTTCATTACGTTTAGGGTAATCAATATGGATTTAGGGTAATTTCTGTCCAGATCTAGGGTAAACTAAGCTTGTACTCGCGGAAACCCTGCAATAATGATAACGCAACTCATTCAAAACACTTGACTAAATTAAACCTACAGGAATATTTGTGCACACCGTTGTATGTATGGAGTCATGGGTGGAATAGGTGCTCGGGATTCAATGAAGGCATAAATTTCAATCGTTCTAGCAGAGCTCATTTGCTGCCATAGTCCATAATAGGTTGTTGTCACCTATGACGCAAGAATCGTACCAAGGTTACGAAAAACTGGTTGAAAAAATATGAGCAGTTTCATTTCAACTGTACCGCCAGCAAGCATAGATGTGCCTGTGGTTCACGTGGGCATAATCCCTCCCTGCACGCAATGAAGGGACTATATTCTACTTCATCATTTTAGGTTAAGTTAGGTTAATCAATAATAAACATTGATTGCGTGTGGGTGCGCAAATGGACTATCTTCTATCTGGTCATTTTAGGTTAATTTCGGGTAATACATAGTAAACCTAGTTCAATACTTTTATATAATCAGTGGTTGCCAGAATGATTATAGATGGGAATTTAACTAACTACCTGCTGTAGCCAGACGCTTATCCGTTGAGCTAGGGAATGGTGGTTAAACTTGTATGTGTATTTTATGTGTACTCTGTACAGTGCTTTCAATTAGATTATACAGACCATACAAAAGGGGAGCATAGGGGAACACTTTAGCCATAACCCCCTTGCACAGGGGAGAGACGAAATACCCCTCCCAACAAAGTAATTATAACCAACATTGAATGCTGAGAGGATTATCAATTGTAATGGGCAACGAGGACAACTTTGAAGTACTGATTCTGATTCAATGGTTGGGTCCTAGTTCCTGATTATGTGACACTCTTGTATACTATATATATATATATATATATATATATATATATATATATATATATATATATATATATATATATATATAATATATATATATATATATATATATATATATATATATATATATATATATATATATATATATATATATATTAATAAGCACATTACCATATGTGAAAACATGAATCATATTTTACCGCAACTGGGACTCGAACCTAGGACACATAATTACTGTGCCAAGTGTTACAACCCCAAACAATCTTATTACCCCTTTTTAACTACATATTCCGCTGCTCTACCAATCAGCGTTCCTTTCAACCAATCAGCATTCACTTCACCTCGAACAGCCAATCATAATGAAGTTTCTGGCCTTACCCTCGACCCTACTTCAGCTGACCGTCTTAGCTCCAATACCTCCCCACTGTCCGAGGCTTTAAATACCCGGTTTAGAACGCCGGCGAACACAGTACAGTTCCAATTCAGCGATCGTCACCACATATCAGGAGTATATTCCCCATACCGGCTTTTCGTCCACCTGAAGCTCCTTGTGTTTCATATTGTATATTCGTTATTGTTTATTAGTTTATTGCTTTCCTCTCAGGTTCCATTTCACTTTTGATATCAGTTATAAGTTATATTAATTAGCATTATTATTTCCTTGTTGGTTTTTGTCTGTTTTGTTAATCTGTAGGTTTATATTAAGTATATTTATTAATCTATATGTATTAATTATTAATGTGTTTAGGTCAGTTTTTGTTAATCTATAGGTTTATAGTATTTATATAATATATTTATATCTGTTTTCTTAATCTGTAGGTTTGTAAATTTCAGATTATAATTACTATTGTATTAGGTGAAAATGATATTACAATTGTTATAAATTGTTCACCTTATTTCCATGCCCTTCACTATTTCGAATCGGTTATCCATTGCCACATGGTCATATATCAGCCCTGGGTTCCGGGCATGAAAAACATGAATTTGGTATTTACCAGTCAGACCTGCGTGTAATACAAGGTTAAAGGGGAAACCACCTTACAGCTTTATCTCCTATACTTGGAAAGAATGCATTTTATCTGAATGCCACTTAGGTTCATATTAGTTTCCCCTAACCTCACTCATTGTTGCGTTTTTGCTTTTAATTCAAATCTCAATCTAATAAGGGAACAACAATAATCAAATAAGCACATTACCATGTGTTAAAACATGAATCATATTTTATCCCCGACTGGGACTCGAACCTTGGACACATAATTACTGTGCCATGGCGCTACCAACTACACCACAGAAGGTTAAAATGGAAACAAACCTTACAGTTTTATCTGCTTTACTAGGAATGAACGAATTCTATCTGAATACCACCTTGTTCATATTACTGTTTCCCCCAACCTCACTCATGGCTTCGTTTTGCATTTAATTCAAATCTCAATCTAATAAGGGATCAACAATAATCAAATAAGCACATTACCATATGTGAAAACATGAATCACATATTACCCCGACTGGGACTCTATCCTAGGATACATAATTACTGTGCCAAGGGACTACAAACTATACCACAGAGTAAACTAATATAAAATATGGCGGTATTGCCTTTATACTCAACTTCCGATGATGGGCTGTTAATTCCCTTTTTTCTCCTGTTTTCTGTATGTACAGTATATATATCGCCTCATTCGTTTATACAACTAAGATTCCTCTGAAGATAAGTAATAAACTTGAAAGTGCTAAGGATCTCAAAATTTCTTTCAATTTCCTTAATTAGCCACACACACACACACACACACACACACACACACACACACACACACACACACACACACACACACACACACACACACACACACACACACACACACACACACACACACACACACACACACACACACACACACACACACACACACACACACACACACACACACACACACACACACACACACACACACACACACACACACACACACACACACACACACACACACACACACACACACACACACACACACACACACACACACACACACACACACACACACACACACACACACACACACACACACACACACACACACACACACACACACACACACACACACACACACACACACACACACACACACACACACACACACACACACACACACACACACACACACACACACACACACACACACACACACACACACACACACACACACACACACACACACACACACACACACACACACACACACACACACACACACACACACACACACACACACACACACACACACACACACACACACACACACACACACACACACACACACACACACACACACACACACACACACACACACACACACACACACACACACACACACACACACACACACACACACACACACACACACACACACACACACACACACACACACACACACACACACACACACACACACACACACACACACACACACACACACACACACACACACACACACACACACACACACACACACACACACACACACACACACACACACACACACACACACACACACACACACACACACACACACACACACACACACACACACACACACACACACACACACACACACACACACACACACACACACACACCACACACACACACACACACACACACACACACACACACACACACACACACACACACACACACACACACACACACACACACACACACACACACACACACACCACACACACACACACACACACACCACACACACACACACACACACACACCACCACACACACACACACACACACACACACACACACACACACACACACACACACACACACACACACACACACACACACACACACACACACACACACACACACACACACACACACACACACACACACACACACATTCGCAAGTGATATTACAATAATATATCAATTGTGGGTAGCGAACTTCATCTACAACTAAGTACATATTGGTGAGTGATGCAGCTCGGGAGAATACAATCAGATATGACAATGGAGCCAACCTATTTAAACTACAAAGGGAATTTTATATACTGAATAAAGTTACTTTTACTATTTTCTACTCACTTATAAAATTGATGCTGGCCCACTAACCTGTTGAAAGGAAAAATAATGTTACTTTGAGAGTTTTATAACAGTAAAGAGTTAAACTTGCTCTGCCTCCATAGCTCATTCTCACTTCTTATATATATATATATATATATATATATATATATATATATATATATATATATATATATATATATATATGCACTCTAACATGTAAAACAAAAGTAAAAAAAAAAATCAAGTGATAGGAACAGATTATTCAGTAATCAAACATGAAGGAATTTTTTTTTTTATGAGTGTAACACCGGGACAGGCAGAAACCGCCCTCATCAATAAAGGCCCGGGCACGAGAAAATACCAAAATCAAGGAAAAGAAAAAGGTTAAGGACAAGACAGAGATGAGGTAATGTCACACAAAGGAAAACGACAGACAGAAATAACAGCCAGAGTACAGAGGACCCCGAGATATGGAGAACTAGGCTCTGAGATAACGATAGATCTGGTTTTTGAAGGATGAAAGGTCATAAGAATTAGAAAAGACAGGAGGAAGAGAGTTCCAGAGTCTGGAGGTAGATGGGAAGAAGCAGTCGCTGTACCGACCAATCCGCGAGCTACAAATCTCCACACAGTACCTGTGAGACGAGGCCACTTGGCGAGTGTTACGCGGCCTCGGCAGTGGAGGAGGGATGCAACTCGCCAAGTCATCAGAGCCGTGATGGAAGTAGTAGTGATAGAAAAGAGAAAGGGAAGATACCTTACGGCGAAGAGAGAGAATCCAGATTAGAAGTAAGACAAAGATCATTAATGAGACTGACTGCCTTATATTCAACCTGTCAAGAAGTTAAGTATAAGAAGAAGCACCCCAGATGTGTGAGCAGTACTCTAAGCAGAGACGGATAAGACCTTTGTAAATTTTAAGTAACTGCAAAGAGGAAAAGAAATGACGAAAACGAAACAAAACCCTCAATTCTTTGGATGAAGATTTAGAAATATTATGTGATTCCTCCAAGACAAGTTAGAGGCTATATGGATTCCTAATATGTTGATAGAATTAAGAGGGTAATTTCGTTAGTTTCGAAGACAATAGGGTTATCAGGAGGAGAAGAAGATAAAGAGATAGCCAGAAACTGTGTCTTGTAGGCATTGAATTTAACTAAATTTTGAGTGCCCCACTTAGATACTGATTACAAGTAACAGATGAAGGTTGTGAAGAAAAGGCAGAGGAAAAGTGAAGGGTAGAATCATCAGCAAAGGCATGAAGAAGAGAGGAAGATGGGGATTGTAGAAGATCATTGATGAAGAGAAGGAACAGAGTAGGTGAAAGAACAGATTAGGTCATATAAGGTTAAGTTACTGGTTTTTTAAGTTAATAGTTCTTAGAATTGCATATTACCTTAAAAAAAAAACACATGAAAATACGCTAGGTACATGGGAGTTTTATAATATATATATATATATATATATATAATATATATATATATATATATATATATATATATATATAACAAGGATAAGCTTCATTAATATTAAAACGAAAATGTTTACAAACGACTTAAAAAATTTCATCTTACTCTTTAGAAATTTATTAGAAATGCAAGAGAATGTTTAATTATATGGAAAAAAAATTACATAAGACTACATAAATAGGTAATTATTCGTTGTAAGAAAATGGACATCCATACAAAAGTTTAAAGTATATCCGGAAAAATAATATCATATAAATTAGACAGCAAACTAATGAAAAGTTTTATAAAGCCAACAGAGGAGAAATATAAAAAAATATTAAAACTATTTGGAAAAACATCACACATGAGATATAGAACATTATAGGCATATATCACTTACGAGAACGAAACTATATTCTTCAGCTTTCTTTCTCTCCAGAGGAGAATGAAGCATATAGACAAGTAGAAAGGCAAACAGTAGTTTAAGATGTTAATGGAGGTCTTGTTATATGGGCCATTTATTTAAGGAGCTTGTGATAAGACCAATACAGGGTCTCTCTCTCTCTCTCTCTCTCTCTCTCTCTCTCTCTCTCTCTCTCTCTCTCTCTCTCTCATATATATATATATATATATATATATATATATATATATATATATATATATATATATATATAGTGTGTGTGTGTGTATACACTCACCAAGCGGCCTCGTCTCACAAGTACTGTGTGGAGATTTGTAGCTCGCGGATTGGCCGGTGCAGCGACTGCTTCTTCCCATCCACCTCCAGACTCTGGAACTCTCTTCCTCTTCTGTCTTTCCTGATTCTTAAAACCTGTCTACCTTAAAAAGACAGATTTATCGTCATCACAGGGCCTAATCCTGCCATATCTCCAGGTCCTCAGTACTTCGACTATTCTTTCAGACTGTCCTTTTCCTATTGTGTATCATTACCTCATATCTGCCTGGTCCTTACCTTTTTACCTATTCCTAATGAGGGCAATTTTCTTGCCTGTCCCGGTGTCACACTCATAAAAAAAAGCCGCGGGACGGTCACTGACCCTTACTGAAGTCTGAGTTCGCTTATATACCTTCCAATTCTGGCGACATATTTAATGCTGTACTCAGTGAGCTTGCTGTAGTGAAAAGGGCTACACCACGAAGGACGCCACTACCCTCTCCTTTCTTATCCCTAAATGGCTCTGATGAAGAGCGAAGCTGTACAAGAAGTCTTTCTTAAGAGTTGAAACACGGAACCTTATCGTTGGGAGCTAGGCGCTGTAAACACTGAGCTACGTATCTTTAATATATAATTTATGTATTTATTACTCTATTTTAATTTATATATATAATATTCATTGATATTTTTCGCTTTCCAGCTTAATTCGCCAAAGGTACAGATGGTAATCAATGTGTATGTTACTCCCTACTTCCTGCCAAAGTAAGAGGGTAAACTGAGTATCACATGGAAATGAAAAGAATCGATGTAAAACATCCCTTCAATTCCCGCAAGGCTGCTCACCATACTGAAATCATTTGTGATGTGTATATATATATATATATATATATATATATATATATATATATATATATATATATATATATATATATATATATATATATATAAGAAGACAGTTCATGTTATGAAGGGGATGGCTTCACCCCATTTGATATACTTTAAAGACAAGCAGAGGAATATGGCTGAGGTATTCTTTCCCCTTCTTAGAGAATATTGTGGAATAGATGCATCACAAAAAATAGAGAAAGGATGAAAGGAAAAAATATAAAATAAAAACAATAAATACGAATGACAACAAATCTAAGGAATAATTTAAAAAGATCTATTTCAATCGGATGCATTCCGAAAGCGGCTCTACGACACTATTAATGAGAGGGATAAATCAGCTTTATCATCCGAGATCAACAAGGATGAAAAGAGTATTACATATCTAGGAGATAACCAACCTAACGTCAAACGATATATAGCATTCTATTGAACTAAATATGACCAAAAATGTCACCAGCAAAATAAACATTAAGAGAAAAAGGGAAGGGGAGAGAAAGTAGAGCTGCACTCAGGGGATATATTTTTTGAGGGAAGCTCATTTAAGCGGTTTTTTTTTTCTATCCACTTCTTCACTGCTTATTCTCTCATTGTTAATCATAATCAAATGACGGTTGGCGAGGGTCCTTTCTCCCCCCCCCCTGAATAATGGCTCGGTGATGAATTGCATTCATCAATTGCTTATTGATGAAGCATGAATCATACGATAGCTATGTTGAAAGGTTGATATTGATTCTACGTGGGAGTAGTTCTGGCAGGGGTGCTTTTCAGAAGTATTTCCTTTCGTGACCCCGTAATTAACTGTAAACAATAACACTGATTTAATTGGTTGACGTATAAATGTGCTAATGACGAGGAAGACAGAGGTGGATGCATATAATAATAATAATAATAATTATAATAATAATAATTTTACAACAATCATGTAAATCACTAAGAACTGGTTCACAGTAAAGGGACAATTGACTAAAGAAATGAATTGGAAGAAATTAAATTACAGTAATAAATAACTACGTGTCTATCTTACTGAAATACGAAGCAATAGAAATTCAAAGTATATATATATATATATATATATATATATATATATATATATATATATATATATTATATACAATTTACTAAGTAATCTACATACGCACTAACACACGTATATCTTGAACTAAACGACGAAACTCTAATTCTCTCTCTCTCTCTCTCTCTCTCTCTCTCGCTAATGCTACTGTCTACATATCATGCAGTTCATGTGTGCGTGCGTGCATGGCTCTATAATTATTTAGTGGATATGACTTGAAACTTCTCATGAAATAAAGATCTATTTACAAAATATTGTCATTTACATTGGATATAGCCAAAGACACATAATAAAAACCCATCAATACTTAAAATAACATATAAGAAGTCGAACACACATTCAAAAAAAAAAAACTGTACATATAAAATTCTAAAGAAACTTCGCCCTTAATGATGTCCTTGGCAATTTGATTTATAATGTTTATATTTCGATATATGATCGTAAAAGCACTAGGGCCAGTAGCCATTCGTCTCCGATAAGGAAAATGCCTCTACTCCTGAACCACTAAGAGAGAGAGAGAGAGAGAGAGAGAGAGAGAGAGAGAGAGAGAGAGAGAGAGAGAGAGAGAGAGAGAGAATGGCTATACATATCACCTACGAAGCTAAATTAATCTAGAGCATATTTTATGACTGTAGTATTAATAAATCAGTGCATTCGTGAATGCTCAAAAAAAAAAAAATGAGTCTGTATAAGCACTACTCCCTAAGCAACTCCTCCATTCAGTTAATGAGACTGTTTCAGCTCTATGAATGTATAAGCAATATAATATTGTTTCCATTTATCTCTGTAGTCGCCAAACCTCATCAAGGAATACACACACACACACACACACACACACACACACACACACACACACACACACACACACACACACATATATATATATATATATATATATATATATATATATATATATATATATATATATATATATATATATATATATATAAGCTATATGTGAAAGGAAAACCTACTTGGTACCACCTCCTAAACAAAAGCAAAACATTCATCTAACTGCGAGTAGCTATATCAAAAGTTTTTGACAATAAACAAATACTGCTATACGTCCAAAGCTGACAGCTTGAAGAATGCTTGAACAAAAAATGGGAGGGTAATCAAGACAATGGCTGTGATATATCTATATCAATCGATTCATTGCATGTCTAAATATCTATTAGTTAAGACTATAAACTGAACTGGTTCCTTAGCAGTAAAAAGAATAAACAAAAATCCATTTTTAAATACTGTATTATTTCAAGACAAATATAAATGTAATTTAAAAATTGCATAAGAAAATATGCACAGAAATAAAAAGTGTACATAAGAGAGAGAGAGAGAGAGAGAGAGAGAGAGAGAGAGAGAGAGAGAGAGAGAGAGAGAGAGAGAGAGAGAGAGAGAGAGAGAGAGAGATTTTATTTTACTCAGTCCTGGTAATTTCAGATCTTTCCCACGCCTTATAAAATCACAATAGGTCTCTTCTATAAGGCCACCACTAATACTTATACGTAAAAATATGTAAATATACATACATAAATATATCCAGGAAACAAACTGGCCACGTGACATCCACATTTCAAATCACTATCATAAAAAATAAAAAAATTAATTGTTTACAGTAATACGTATCTAGCCATTGGACCAGACCTAATAACAACATTCAAAATTCCTCCACTTTTTGACAAAAGCCATAAAACAGAAATATAACCTCGTCCCAAACTCGGAATGATTATGATTAGAGCGAAATTTCTCACGCAGATTTATTGGCAGCAAAACTTGCAATTGAGTTATGTGCCACTGAAGGGCCGTAAGACTACACTGCTCATATTCAGAATAAACAGAAGTACAACTCTGGTGATCATTTTTTTGGGAGTATGTTGAGGAGATAGTTTCCTGGTAGATTCTACTAGTATAGCTGTTACTAAGAGGAGTGGTAATTGGACGCAAAAGAACAGGGGATAACTAATAGCATCTGTATATAATCGTCGATACTGTATCAGTATGTAAAGACATCGCAACTTAAGGGTTTATTATAAAAAAAAAAAAAAAACAGTAAGAGCAGCAACACCAAAGTAGTAGTTGTAGGGGAAAAAGTGGCGGTAGTATCTATGATGATATCACGCACTGACAGTTAAGTATAAAAAGTGTAGAAATAGTAGTAGTAGTGGTAGTAGGAGTAGTAGTTTGTTGATATGTGTGTGTGTGAGAGAGAGAGAGAGAGAGAGAGAGAGAGAGAGAGAGAGAGAGAGAGTAACAACAACAAAAGCAGCAGCAGTAAAAAAAAAACTACAAAGGGAGTGACATTCCTTAGTAACAGTGAGTCTTTTGTAAACCTCCTCAAGGTTTTTTGAGTGCTTTGATAGTGCTTGCGCGCTCGCGAGCGTGCTTGTGTGAGTCATATACCCGAACAGACCGAGAAATCACCTTCAACTTCCGGCCACAAGAGGTGGTTCGTTTAGGAATTTTTCTCAACAATATGTGAAAGAAACATCTGGTTAAGCGTGTGAACATGTATACACAGTACACATAAAGTATACACACACAAACTTTCACAGAAAATAAAAATGCATAAATACAAAAGCAAGCATATGCACCAACATGTACTGGAACCAAAAGGGGTCAGGGGAGATGAAACAGCACAGCTCGATCTAGTATGCACAGATAACGTTTTAGATATTGGTTAAAATTGAGTATGAGCCACACACTAGACAATGTGACTACTGTGCGTTGTTGATGGAGTATATTATTGAAATGTTCTGCCTAAGAGTAGAGGGACCGTGAAGGAAAAAAGAAAGAGCTTTCTAAAAGGCGATTACAATATTAGTGAATATTTTGCAAGCAATGACTGGGGGATCACTTTTAAAAACATATCTGCAGATGTACGAAATGTATGCGAGGAATATGAGGAAATTGTTAACAAAATAATTATTATTGCCACAGAGAAATGGTTCATTATGATTGTAAGATGGCAAAGGAGTGGAGAGCAAAATGCTAGAATAGGCATATGACGTTAAAAAGCATAAATAACTGGGAATATTACATACGACTGAGAAAAAGGAACCTAAGTAAAAGAAGACAGGCAGAGAAGGCATATGAGATATTACGAGGAGAACTAAGGAAAATCCCAGACTTTTCCACGGCTTTGTTAGAGGGAAATTAAAGGTCAAAGAGTAGTTTTTTAAGTTAGAAATAGCAAACAGAAGCATCAATGAACAAATGTAAGACATGAACAGTATCAGTCTGCATTTACAACAGAAAATACCCTAACCCCCATCACATTGCAGAGAAGAGAGATCAAGGGCCAGTATTAGAGAACATCGTCTTTTCAACTAAATAAGTATGCAAAGCGTCGATAAAATTTGATGCTCATAAAGCTATGGGGTCTAACGACATAGCCACTTACTTAAGAAATGTGCTGAAACAATATGCATCATATATGAAAAGTCACTGGAATCTGGGGAGATTAAAGACGCTGGACACTAGCGAACTTGACACCCCGATTCTTTAAAAACGGAAGCTTAGACACAGCTCTAAACTATAAGCCTGTATCACTGATCAGCATAGTTTGAAAAGTTATGGAGAAACTATTGAGAAAATACAACTCATCACTTGGAGTCCATCAGTTTTTTGTCAATGAGATAACAATGGCTTCAGAGAAGGCAGATCAACAGTAACACACTTACTAGACTTTTATGATGAAGCAAGGCTAATCTTACAAGCAAGAGAAGGCTGGATAGATTGCATATTCTTAAATATTCATAAGGCATCTGATACAGTCTCCATGAGAGACATAAACAAGGATTCTTCTTCTTCTTCTTCGTCTCATCTTTTCCCACTTTTATGTGGGGTCGATGTTTCGGGCCAGTGTTCTCCATATGTTTCTGTCCCATACCTCATCACCCAACAAACCTTTAGACCTCAGGTCATCATTGATGCAATCCATCCACCTACGCTTTGGTCTCCCCCTCCTTCTCCTACCCTGTATATCCATTTCCATCACTCTCCTCCCAACATCCTGTTCATCCCTCCTAACGACATGACCATACCATCTTAGTCTACTTTCTTGTATCTTATCTGATATTTCTCTAACTTTTGAGGTACCTCTAATTACCTCGATTACTGATCTTATCGCTTCTTGTCACAACACCACACATCCATCTCAACATCCTCATCTCTGCCACATCCAGTTTTTTCTCTGTGTGATCTTCTTTATTGCCCATGTCTCTGCTCCATACATCATCGCAGGTCTCACAACTGTCTTGTGCACTTTACTCCTCAACTTAATCCCTATTCTCCTGTCGCACAGCACCCCAGACACTATTTCTTCTCAGTTCTTCCATCCCGCTTGTATTCTGTGGGTTATTTCTGACTCTAGGTCACCATCCTCTGCTACTGTTGATCCCCAAATCCTTGAACTTTTCAACTCTTTTCAACACCTTCCCCCTGCAAATTGACCTCCCCATCCTCATCATCTCTCATCCTCAAGTACTCTGTCTTCTTCCTGCTGATTTTCAGTCCTCTATCCTCCATCACTCTTGTCCACACTCGTCAAGCTTCTCCTCCACTACCTCTCGTCTGTTGCTTCACAGGTGCAATGTCATCTGCAAAGAGCATACTCCATGGAGACTGATCTCTGATACCCTGGGTTACTACATCCAAGACCAGATCAAATAGTTATGGACTCAAAGCAGACCCTTGATGCAGACAACGTTATTTACTGAGAGACTTTTCGTCAAGCCCACACCTGCTCTTAACATTTGCCTCTGCCCCTCTCATACATATCTCGGATGATTCTTACACATTTCTCGGGGACTCCCTTTTCTCTAATACACCTCCACACCTCTTGACGTGGTACTCGAGCATATGCCTTTTTCCAGGTCAATAAAGACCATATGCAGTCCTTTCTGTTTCTCCACGATGCTTTTCCAGTCATTTGTCTCAAGGCAAATATGGCATCCACTGTCCCTCTTCAGGCATGAAGCGAAACTGTTCATCTCCACTTGTCGTTACCCTCTCTGAGTCTCCTCTCTATGATCTTCTCCCATATCTTCATAGTATGACTTAACAACTTTATACCTCTATAGTTTCCACACTCCTGAATAGCTCCCTTCCCCTTTATTGATTGGGATGATTAGGCTTCCTCTCCACTCCTCTGGCATCTTTTCCTGACTAAAAGATCTTTTGCATTAAGTCCCACAAGATTTCTATGCCTTCCTCTCCAGGACTCTTCCATACCTCCACTGGCATCTTATCAGGTCCTGCTGCCTTTCCATTTTTCATTTTCCTTACTGCCCCGCTTCTACCTCTCTTCTAGCCACTGTTGTTGTAACCTGCTGCATTTGGAAGTCCATCTTCAAATACTGCTCTTGGGTTCTCTTCATTTAGTAATCCTTCAAAATAAGTTTCCCATCTGCTTTTTATTTCATCCTCTTCTGCTAGAACCTACTCCATGGCTATCCTTTATTTGTCTTACTTGGGATCAAGTCCTTGGTTGCAGCATCTCGGGCCTTGGCAATTCGCCATATTTTCTTCTCTCCCTCTGGTGTTTCCAGCTCTTCATAGACTTCATTCAATTTCTCTGCCTTTGCTTTTGCTACTGCTCTCCTTGCCTCCTTCTTTGCCTGCTTGTACTCTTCATTATCCCTGCTCCAGGCCTGATAAATCTGGCTTTTTCTTAGCTTCTTTCTTGTCCTTCACCCATTTTTGCACTTCCTCATTCCACTACCATGACTCTTTATCATTTGGGGGTTTCCTTCCTGATGACTTTCCAAGTACCTCGTCACCAACCCTCAAAACCACCTTACTATTCTCTGTCCACCATTCTTGTACATCCTCATGCAACCTTATTGCTTCCAACATTCTTCCCTTAAACATAGCTCTCAGCTCTGCATATTTCAATCTCCCACCACTTTATCTCTGGGTCCATCCTCGGCTTCTTACTTTTCCTACATTTCCTGAGCCTGCAATCAGCTACTACTACCCTATGTTGCACTGCTACACTCTCCCCATTTATTACTTTACAGTTGCTAATCTCCTTCAGATGGTCTCTCCTACACAACAATAAATCTATCTGGCTCTCCCCTCCCCCACTACTGTATGTAATCAATCTGTTTCCTTATTCTCAAAGAATGTGTTGACCAAAATAAAATCAAAGATAACATTAATAAAAATTATCTTTTCAAGAGCTGTATACTTAAGCTCAAGACCTGTCTCTAATTCCCAATATAAAAAAAAATAATCATCATATAAAAAAGAACAAAAAGAAAAAATAACTATAATAAAATGGGATAATAAATGTAAATTAATATATGAATGAAATAAATAATTAACGCAAATATAGACACTTTTAATAACGTCAAAGAATAATAAGGTACGACAATTAACGCTCTTCCCACATGATTTAACTTTTTCTTTGTAATGTTGTACGATATTCCTGAAGAAACAGAATATGCATATTGAGACCGATTATTTTCTTTTATATAACCTAAACCTTAACAATCTTCTCTCTCTCTCTATCTCTCTCTCTCTCCAATATGGCAAGTCCCTATATAAATATATGTACAATATAAATGCGTAAATGAGGTCATATACTTATAGGGAAAAGTTATAATAATTCTATACGTGTTTATGTGCTGGAAAGTCACGTGACTGCACGCCATAAGCCACCTCGAGTTCTCTTCAGTTACAATTTTTTTCTTCTTATATATATATATATATATATATATATATATATATATATAATATATATATATATATATATATATATATATACTGTATATATATATATATATATATATATATATATATATATATATATATATATATATATATATATATATATATATATATATATATATATACACTCCTCTTGAGGGAGGGTGCAAGAATACCTCTTACATGCTGACCTACGTGTCGTAAAATTCGACTAAATGGGGTGGAGTAAGGGACTGGGAATTCCCTCCTCTGTATTTTCTTCTTGCAAAGAGCCAAGTTTTTTGAGTTGGTTCAAGCACCTCCCTTATAAGAGAGAATATATCTCTTTTATTCAGATACCATTTCAACAAAGATTACTTCAACGACCTCTCAAACCTAAGTTAGTGAAGATGCTGCTGCACCACTGGCCATCTACATCCAATTCAATACGATGCTCCCATAAAAAGACAGACTGGTGTATAGAAGGCGCTACTACAGTCACACTCATAATAAAGAAAAAAGACAAAGAAACAAATATACAAATAATTCAGTAAATTACATAAACAATTAATTAACATTCCAGTCGTATCAAAATACAAAATATCAAATGCTGTATATACCTAACAACAGTCGAAGGATTCGAGCGTGAACGAAAAGAGTAGATGATGTCACAAGAGCCTATTGTTCGAGATCAGTGATAGCAACCGATTGGAATACATCAACAGTGATAGCAATGCACTTGTGATGGTAAAACTACTATTCGAATTGCATTCATCTTGCAGCAGCAACTGCATATAGGTGAAAAAAATTATTTTAGCTAGCCTTGCGGTGATAACACTATCTCTTGGTGTTAGTAA
Source organism: Halocaridina rubra (assembly GCA_037179515.1). Classification (NCBI taxonomy): domain Eukaryota; kingdom Metazoa; phylum Arthropoda; class Malacostraca; order Decapoda; family Atyidae; genus Halocaridina; species Halocaridina rubra. Next base: position 1,987 of record JAXCGZ010010524.1, on the reverse strand, counting down.
TCATTTAAAGAGCCTATTGATCAAGTTCAGTGATAGCAAAGGATCGGAATGCATCAGCAGTGAAAGCAATGCACTTGTAATGATGAAAATGCTATCCTAGGTACTAGTGCAAAGATAGTAATAAGATCAAAGTACATTTACCTTCCAGAAGAAACTGCATTTATGTGATAGCAAGAGATTTAGCTAGCCTTGTATTGATAACACTATCTCTTGGTGACAGTAATTCATAAGTATAACACAGTTTTGATAGCACGGAATAGAAGTTAAGCGATGATGAAAAAGTGTAAATTGGTTGTATATTTGTTGATAGCACCTGTGGTGAAGTTTAGGTAGCAAACCTGTATTGAAGATAGCAGGTGCAAATATTTTGATTGCACTTATAACAGCTGCACCGATGGAAATCATATGCCATAATTCATAAAAGCACTGACCGCTGCTATACTGTTGAAAGATAGCAATAACAAAAGCACTGGTGATAGCATATACATAAACTTAAATAGAAATGCAACTCAAGCTTTAATAAGAAATAGTTGGAGTCCTGCTTGCAATATTTATCAATCTGATATCTAATGCCACAGTATTGATAGCATCTGAACCACATCATTGATGATTTAGAAAAGCGTTGATGACTCCGGTTCTTAGGAAAACTGTTTTGACGGAGGGGAGGATAAATAATGGATGGATAGATAGAGAGAAAAGATAAAAACAGATATATATATAAATGGATAGGTAGTTAAATACTAAATTTTAAGAAAAAGATGAAACAGGATAATATACTGATATTTGATCGGCTGATACAGAGAGAGAGGAGATGAGAGAGAGAGAAGAAGCAGAGAGAGAGAGGAGAGAGAGGAGAAGAGAAGAGAGAGAGAGGAGAGTGAGAGAGAGAGAGAGAGAGAGAGAGAGAATGTTGCAGTTTTAAATCATTCTCACGTAACCACCTCTACGAAGTAATCCTACGGTGAGAGAGAGAGAGAGAGAGAGAGAGAGAGAGAGAGAGAGAGAGCGTGAATCGCAGAAACAGGCTTCTTCTGCAAGAGAGCTAAGGCGTGGACACGAGCAATTGCAAACACACCCGAAAATGTGTGGCGGGAGTGATCTGGACAATAATAACATGACAAGGAAAAGCGACCTTAGCATCGACGTCAGTAAAGGCGAAAATGGTTTGTCTTTCCCGCCCTTTTACTCAGTAATGGATTAGCGCACTTGCAACGCATTGCAATATGGGTTACCACTGCGCCGAGCGAGTACGCCTGGATGAGGTAAAGGAAAAGAGGCCTTATGAGCATACTAACATAGGTGCGATTATTGCATGTACGCCAACTAGACGAGTCTGATGCAGCCACCACATTATGACCTCATGATGTAAAACCGACGCAACCCACAAGCAAGACAACGAACGAATATAAACCCACTGTATATGGAAAACAAGGACCAAATTTCTGCTCAGATAGGGACATTGTATTGGTCCGGAAGTCGGTGTTTGAGCTGTGTGCAGACGTGTGGGTAAAAACCTGTCTCAGAGGCCAGACGGTGTGTCCCATCGGCGGACGGTCGATGACTTGAGCAGCCTTGCAATATTCAAATCCTCAAAACGCGGAGGAGGAGGAGATAATAACAGAGTATTAATGAAAAAAAAATGAGAGAAGAAAGGAGTATAATTGGAATACTAATGATACGTAAGAGAGAAAAAGCCATCGAATCTAGAAATGTAAAACAATCATCTAATTTCTCGTGGCCGGGCCTATATTGATGAGGGCAGTTTCTGCCTGTCCCGGTGTCACTCATAAAATACAAAACACAACACTGCTAGAGCTCTTAATGCTCATCACTATTTAATGCCAAATGCATCAAAACAACAGATATATTTCGGATGGTTCCTCAGCCAATATATAGATACGAAAAGTGGCCAATTAGGAGACGAAAAATCTGCAATCGAACTAATTTCCTTAACTGCTTATCCTGTATCAAAAACCTCATCACCTTA
>JAXCGZ010010523.1:15000-27614 GCA_037179515.1 Halocaridina rubra | reverse complement strand
TGTTTCTCCTCTTACGCATTTATCTACCTATATCTGACCTTCTGTAATAGAAAAACATTCTACTTAACAGCATATCCCTTTAGAACGTATTCCCTTCAAATGGGTTTCTCAGAAACCTTTTCCTTTAATTAAACTGTGACCTAATCTCATAAAAAAACTTCTTGGTTTATATAAAATTAAAATTACTGCAAGTTAAAAGGAGTTGCAAAAGTTAAGAGAAAACTGATGACCTAATAATACGCAGTCATGGGAAGGAGAAAGAAAGGAAAAAAGAGATAGATAGATAGATAGATAGATAGATAGATAGATAGATAGATAGATAGAGATAAATAGATAGATAGATTGAGTGAGAGAGAGAGAGAGAGAGAGAGAGAGAGAGAGAGAGAGAGAGAGAGAGAGAGAGAGAGAGAGAGAGAGAGAGAGAGAGAGAGAGAGAGAGATTTAAGATGGGATTTCTTATATATATATATATTATATATATATATATATATATATATATATATATATATATATATATATATATATATATATATATATATATATATATATATATATTTATTTATTTATTTATATATATATCAAACACGCAATCACATATCAGAAACGTACATACATGTGCACACAGTTGACCAAGATGTTTTCATTTATTTTGATTAGGGTATATTCATTAAACAATGTACATTAAACTTGCGATTAAAAACCTTGTTTTTTTGATAATGTATTAATTGAGAGATTTAAGAAAGAATAAACAGTATTAATTACTGCTTACAGTACACTCCTCTGAATCCATGCCGATTCAGGGAATTTTAAATTTTTGTGGTATAATAATAAACATATGTCTATAACTGATTAAACAGGTATTTTTTAACTCTGCCATGAACTGGAACTTCATGTACAGACGCCTCACAATGAAATGACAAAATGTAATTATGATTAAAAAATACAATAAAAAATAATACATATTCATAATGGGATTCATGGTGTAATATTTTTTTTTATTAGTGACACCAGGACAGCCAAAAACTCCCCTTATCAATAAAGGCCAGGCCACGAGGAAATACCAAGACGAAGGCAAAGAAAGAGGTTAAGGACAAGGCAGATATGAGGTAATGTCACACAAAGGAAAGCAACAGACAGAAAAAAGCAGTCAAATTACAGAGGACCCAGAAATATGGAGGACTCGGCCTTGAGATGACGATAGATCTGCTTTTTGAAGGATGATAGGTTATAAGAATTAGGAAAGACAGAAGTAGGAAGAGAGTTCCAGAGTCTGGAGGTAGATGGGAGGAAACAGTCTCTGCACCGACCAATAAGCGAGCTACAAAGCTCCACACTGTGCATATGAGATGAGGCTGCTTTGGCGAGTGTTACGACGCCTCGGCAGTGGGGGGGATGCAACTCGCCAACTCATCATAGCAGCGATGGAAGTAGTAGCAATGGAAAAGAGAAAGGGATGATACTTTACGGCGAAGAGAGAGAGAATCCAGATTAAAAGTAGGAGAAGGATCATTAATGAGTCTGACTGCTTTAGATTCAACCCTATCAAGGAGATAAGTATAAGAAGAAGCACCCCAGATATGTGAGCAGTGTTCCAAGCAGGGATGGATAAGACCTTTATAAATTTTGAGTAACTGTAAAGAGGAAAATAACGACGAAAACGAAACAGAGCACTAAATTTTTTGGATGAGGATTTAGAAATTTGGATTACATGATTCCTCCAAGACAAGTTAGAGGCTATATGGATTCCTAATATGTTAATAGAATTAAGAAAGTAAATTTCGTTAGTTTCAAAGACAATTGGATTATCAGGAGGAGAAAAAGATAAAGAGATAGCCAGAAACTGTGTCGTGGAGGCATTGAATTTAACTAAAATTTGAGTGCCCCACTCAGATGCCCACTGCAAATCGGAGTTGAGAGTAGAAGAAAGAGTGATATGAGACTGATTACGCCTAGCAGATGAAGGTTGAGAAGAAATGGCAGAGGAAACGTGAAGGGTAGAATCATCAGCAAAGGCATGGAGAAGAGAGGAAGATGAGGATTGTAGAAGATCATTGGTGATGAGAAGGAACAGAGTAGGTGAAAGAACAGAGCCCTGTGGAACACCACTGGTAACAGAGAAAGGGCTAGATGTCGCACCATCAACAACTATAGATATAAAATGATCAGTAAGAAAACTGGAAATCAGAGAACCGAAAGAAGGGTTAAAGCCATTGTCAGGGAATCTGGCCAACAGAGCCTTGTGCCCTATCAAGGGCGACGACAAAGGATTACCCATAGTTCCTCAGAGAAGATGACCAAACATGAGTAAGATAGGAGAGGAGATCACCCGTGAATCTTGCCTTGCGGAAGCCGTACTGGTGATCGGAGATAAGTGAGTTAGATCAAGGCGTTCCAAGCAGTGAGCATTGAGCAAAGTTTCAAAAACTTTAGTAATAGAGGAAGTTAGGGCAATAGGTCGGTAGTTAAAAGGAATAGAGCTGTTACCCTTCTTAGGAACAGGTTGAACTAGAGCATGTATCCAAGATAGAAGGATAGTTACTGGTTGACAGAATGAGAGGGGAAAAGATGGCAAAGCACGGGAGCCAGTTCATCTGCAAGCTCCTTAAGGAACCTTGCAGGGATACCATCGGGACCAGATGCCTTGTTCGTCTTTAGTGAGCGAAGAACCTTATGAACTATTGCTTGAAGAAGGGATAATGGAGGGCATATTGTTAGAGAGGGGTAAAGATTGAAGAACAGGTGTGCTGGAATCGTTTATAAAAGAGTTGGCAGAAAAATGAGAGCCAAAGAGAGAGGCTTTGTCAGCGGGAGATTAAACTATAGAGCCACCAGAATGAATGAGAAGGGGGAAAGCTTGAGTTACAGAAGTTTTTGGAGAGGTTTTTGGATAAGGACCAGAAGCATTTGTCAGTGGGAGAGTTAAGGTCATTAACTTTCCTTCTTATAAAGGAAGCGTTAGACCTTTAAATCTGAGCAGTACAGCGATTCCTAGATACAATAAAAACAGAGCGAGTTAAACCTTAAGGAGAGGCTTGGTAAGATCGGTGTGCCCGATTCCTGGACTGGATAGCCATGGAGTAGGCAGTTCAAACCAAGGTTTAGGGGGAGAGAAAGTTTTCGTAGAAGAGGGGATGTATGCCTCCATTCCCACGGTCATGATCTAAGCAACTTTTAGAGCTACCTTATCAGGGTTGCAGGACTGAAAGCAGTAGTCATCTCAAGGGAAGCCAAAGAGGAAGTTACGCAAATTATTATGTTGGGTACGCTCAAAGTGCCAAAGGCAGCCCTGAGTAGGAGTGATTGGTGGAGGGGGGCGAAAATGGAAGAGATTGAGATAGATATGGTCAGATTTACCAAGAGGGGAAAGCACAGAATAAGAGTAGTTTGAAGGGTTAGTAGTAAGAAATAGGTCAAGAGTGTTTGCTGCATCTTCGTGACGATCAGGAACACGAGTAGGATGTGTGATAATTTGCTCCGGATCGTAAGTAATAGAGAAAGCAAGGGCCTCACTTCCTCCCACATCAGTGTGAGAAGAATGAAGCCACTCACTGTTGTGTACATTGAAGTCTCCAATGTAGAGAACTTCGGCATGTGGGTGAGAAGATAGCATGGATTCATGGCACGAGGACAGATATTCAAAGAAAGATACAAACTCGGTAGAGTTTGGAGAACAGTTGCAGTAGCAAAGGAAAATAGTGGTAGTGGAGAGATAGACATTTAGCCAGAGAACATCAAAGTCCAGAGATTCAAGGTCCACGAGCCTCGCAATAGGAGTGTTAATGTTGCATAGGCACAGACTCCACCTTTAGAACGAAAACGAGTATGCAGATTATAGTGAGAGATTTGAAATGGGTCAGTGGAAGCATGCATAGACTGCTGGGTTTCAGATGGGAGGAGAAGTTTAGGGAGGAAAGTACCCAAGTGCTGTTCCACAGCTAACTAGCAGGAAACCAACTATAAAATATAGGATTCTTTATATACACTTCATAATATGCATTTATAAACTGTTCTTGAGTTACAATGACTCCTAATGCAAATGACAGGCTTCAAAAGTATCTTGAAGCTGGCTATTTTGTGTATGGGAGTAAATTATTTACTTTGTGAAAATGTAATTCATTACTATCATTTCCTTTTCTGAGAGAGATGAAAAGGTGGAAGTGTTACGAAAGTTTCCCATAATACAAGAAGAAGCCTTCATTAAATGAAAATGGAGATGGTTCAAGAGGTTTTGGATCATTTTAATTTATCTTATTAACAATTAGAGGAATTTTACTTAAATGGCTTACGTTTAACATGTTCTCTCTCTCTCTCTCTCTCTCTCTCTCCTCTCTCTCTCTCTCTCTCTCTCTCTCTCTCTCTCTCTCTCTCTCTCTCCTCTCTCTCTCTCTCTCTCTCCTCTCCCTCTCTCTCTCTCTCTCTCTCTCTCTCTCTCCTCTCTCTCTCTCTCCTCTCTCTCTCTCTCTCCCTCCCCGAAGGCACTTGTGAAAAAAGAAATATTTTCTGAACTGGAAGGCATTTTGACCATGCTCTGGTTAGGGTTGTGAATAGAGCTCTTCAAGACCCTTGGAAGTCGAAGGAGAGAGATTTGTTGGAGATTTACTTTTCCATTTAGATGGAAAGAGGTCATACATTTTGCCTTTGGAAAAGAATTTCGTTTTCAGTTGGGAACTAATAATACTGGTTTGTGTGACTTTTGAATGATGCACTTACATCTGCAAATGCACAATTAATCATAATATTCAAACTCCTCCATCCTTTTTGAGTGATACGCTCCATAGTAATAGGTAGCTATATTGCCCATGAAATTAACTAGCTGTATTGTCCATAAAGAATACCATATATCATCATCCTTTCTTTTTCTATATAATGATACCAGTGATTTATATCAGGGGCATTATAAGACGTACACCGTGTTTTAGCCTTCCATGGAGCAGGTAGAGTAGTTGGAGTGTGAATGATGGGAATTGAACATCATAAACGTTTGTTCTGTCATTCCGAATGTTTTATTAGGTGGGGAATACGTGAATGGTAAATAACCCACTAAACAAGGTAATGCAGTCCATCATTTTGCCTAATATGAACTGTCAATTGGAAAAAGAGCTTTCTGTAATAACTGAAATATACATTTGCATTTTAGTGCACTTGATTACTATAGTCAAGCTCTCTATTAGAGTCTAAAGGTCACATGGCTATGGTGCGTCAGTATTGATAATTTAAAGTACTAAACAACTTAAAAAGTTACGCAAGAATGGGGATTTTTTTTAGTTAATTTATAGTAAGCTTATGTTCATAGAAAGTTGGATAGATGGATCGGATAAACAGATTGAGGAAAGTAAAGAGGCTGAAAAACGTGTGTGTGTGTATATATATATATATATATATATATATATATATATATATATATATATATATATATATATATATATATATATATATATATATATAAATTTACAAACTTTTAGCATACAGCACTAAATTGTAAGGAAGTCCATTAGAAGCCCCTGAAAAAGGGATCCAGTTAAGACCCGAAATATAGCGTTTTTTCTGTGTTGTTTCACCATTACAATATATATATATATATATATATATATATATATATATATATATATATATATATATATATATATATATATATATATATATATATATATATATATATATATATATATATATATATATATATATATATATATATATATATATATATATATATATATATATATATATATATATATATATATATATATATATATATATATATATATATATATATATATATATATATATATATATATATATATATATATATATATATATATATATATATATATATATATATATATATATATATATATATATATATATATATATATATATATATATATATATATATATATATATATATATATATATATATATATATATATATATATATATATATATATATATATATATATATATATATATATATATATATGTAGTCGCCGTGGCTCAGTCGGTAGCGTCTCCGACTCTGAGGCGTCAGGTCGAGGGTTCGCTCCCCGTCACGGTCTGAGGTTGGCAAAGGCATGCACTCAGCGTAAGGATTACATCTGCCAAAACAAATCCTTCGCAAGAAGGCAACCGTCCTAGCCCTTGATTGATAAGGGAGTCCGTGACGTAAAACCGGATATATATATATATATACTATATATATATATATATATATATATATATATATATATATATATATATATATATATATATATATATATATATATATATGCTTCTGTTTGAGTAGAGCTGACCCGGACACCTCGATGTTAAATCCTCCTTCAGTGACGATTTTTTTCCTATGCCTTGTTCTACACCGAATATTCTGGCGTATTCTTTACACATATCCTAATATCCCTTCATATCTGACAAGTCACTACAATTCCATATCAGCTTTTCCTTGCTTTCTTTTTCATCATTATTATCTGCATTTTATTTTTATATGATTGTGACACCAAGACTGCACCCCCCCAAAAAAAAAGAAGCATCGTACCTGGGCACAAAGAAATCATTAAGTAAAAAGAAATAAAGATAAGGAGTGTTGTCACTTGTCAGATGGGAAGGGATAATAAGAGACGTGTAACGAATATCCAAGAATATTCGGTGTTGATGTAGGCATAGAAAAAGAACCGTAACTGAAGGAATATGGTGCCATGTTCCAACCTACTACATGGTAGAATAGGTAGAATTCGCCTTATAATATGTAGGTAGAATTCCCGTTAAAACAGATATATTGATTTCTAACCTTGGCTCTGCTTTAGACACATTTTATTTTCATATTAATTACAACAATCCGACTTACGATTTCTTAAGTTCATACGGGTTGCAATGAATTTTGTAATATTCCATATTGCCCGTGGATATTTGAAAAAAACAGTTAATTTATTGTGTTAGATATTGGAATATGTATGTATGAAATTTAAGTATAAGGTAAAGACTAATGATTTCGGATGCAAGATGTTTTTAAATTGTTGCCATTTTTTTTTTACTTCTCTTCTTGAGTAATTCCGTTCCGTTATAGCACGGAATGAATGCTTGTCTTATTCTACATAGCAATTACTCCCTTCCTAATGAAGTAATATGTTCATAAAATATTAAATAAGTTTTGGAATTTTCTCAATGCAAAACTTCGAGGCATCAGGAGATTATAATTTACTTTGATATAAATAAAAGGTCATTATGTGAAAAATTCCGTTTGGAGTGAGCAGAGGGGGACAATGGAATGTTCCCTTTGATGCTCTTTTAGAATAAAACAAAAAATCCTGATGGTGGATATTTGCCTCATTGACCATTTTAAAAGAGGATTTTATTCATTCTTTGTTCGTGTAATGGTTGGTGGAGGATTTTAAAATTGTTCATTCAAGTTTTTTTTTTTACTGGTAATGAAGTCAGCACAGTTTTATTATTATCATTATTATTATTATTATTATTATTATTATTATTATTATTATTATTATTATTATTATTATTATTATTATTATTATTATTATTATTATTATTATTATTATTATTATTATTATTATTGCTATTAATGTTCTTATTATAGCAAAATATGGTTTGGCTATAATTGTTTTTTATTATACCATGGAAAGTTTGAAAAAAGACTAGCCATTGCACGACTTTTTTTTTTTGCACTATTGTTTACAGGTATTTGGTACCTTTCTTTTTCATCTTTTTCGTACGTAGATGCATACACATACTTGCACATACATATTTTACTCGTATTCAATAACGCGATAAGCAATTACTGCATAGTTATGTAAATAAAACATTCTTTACGAGCAGGTTTTCCAATGTTCATATGAGGTCACTGTTTCAGACCTTCCTGTCACCCATCTTCTTCATTAATAAGAGCTTGGAACCGTTAGAGAGTAGATGGATCAATATATATATATATATATATATATATATATATATATATATATATATATATATATATATATATATATATATATATATATATATATATATATATATATATATATATATATATATATATATATATATATATATATATATATATATATATATATATATAACTCGGATTTGCAGCATTAATACTGAAGTCAAGAAGTGACCACTACTCTACAATTTTACTTACCCAATTTGGTATAAAAAATAGGTATATATATTATATGTCATCCCTAAATGTACTACATGATGTGTTCATTTTTCATCATTCACTGAAGCACGAGAGTCCTCTTCAGATTATTCTAAAATAAGAAACACAACAACCCACAATTCTAAGCCTTTATAGTTACACTACATCACAATCCGTGAAGAGTTACGTATTTACATATTCATGAATATTTTGTGGTATATATATATATATATATATATATATATATATATATATATATATATATATATATATATATATATATATATATATATATATATATATATATATATATATATATATATATATATATATATATATATATATATATATATATATATATATCGTCATATATGTATTATAGTTATTTTGATCTCGGTGCATGAGTTCTAATGTCTGATCTGATTATATATGAACTGACATTGTTCTTATTGTAGGAAAAGTAGCTAAGGTTCTAGTGTTAATATTTAGAAGTTTAGTTAATTTATATCGTTCATGATTTCTACCTCATAAAGAATGTCTGCATTTCATTAAACCTTTGACTCTTTGCCCAGTTGCTCGTAAATGACCTTAAAAGGGTATAAAAAAACTTCTAGTTTCTAGGAAGCAACTTTTTTGGAAGAATAATATGAAGGATTTGTTTTAATTCTTTCAGTAATGCAAATGTTTACATAATTTTGTAATATATCTAAATATTCTCTGTTTCTTTGAGGACAGATCATTTGTAGATTCTTTATAACTTCTTTTTTATTATATTTATTTCCAGGTTTTCTTTATACTTCATATTTTCTTGCGTTTTAATCTTGTTTTCCATCCATCCATCTATTAAAATATTGCTTAAGGAGTATGTTGTTTTTCACATCGATGTCATTTTTCTTCCACCTATAGGTATATAAAAGTATAGCTGAGATTTATTCCTATGACAACCGAAGGGTTATTGAAATTCTTTTCATGACCCTCCTCTAAATATAATCCATGAATCTTTAAACATTTCCCTGAGATTCAACTGTGGTACGGTATTATCAAAACCGGGAAAAATATTTCTGCTCTCAGATATGGCAGGGCTTGTTTTAATTTACTAGCTGTAATAATATTAAAATACTCTTATTGTTTTTCAAAAAGATTGTCTATGTACTTGCATTTCATTTAAGTTTCAATTTGGTTCCTCTTTCGTATGTTGTTTTCCCATTTGTAATCTCTCTTCCATTTATTATCCTTCCTTTTTGAAGAGAGAATAAAAAAGAGAATATTCTCTTTTGAGGTGTGTTGTTGTGAGACCCCCTAAAATTTTCGTCGACATCCAAATAGCTTTTCCTACTGGGGTAATGAATATCTCTTGTTAACCTCCTGTGGTTTGGCTCTCACCTATAGCTCTTTCTCTAGAGAGGCTGCTGTAGCATCAGAACAAATCCATTAGAGATCTCCTCTTAAAACAAGAATTTTTATTCTGACAGGTTGCAATTCAGGGAAACAAAAGTGCCATCATGCTGTAATATAATTCGGACCTCCTTTTACAGGTTATATGACATTTTTAATATATACATTGTCGGGATTTCTCCTTACATTGAGAAAAAGAGATTAAATTATATAAAATTACTTATTAGTAGATCAATTTTATTTGGATATTGAGTTGTCATTGCTTTGAATGATAGCTTATAATTATTCAGTTTTAAATTACTGAAGAATTATGCTTAGCACATTCTCTATAGCTGAAGAAAGAATATTATTTGTCTATATTGAAATAAATACATGACATAGAAAATAAGATTTATTAAGTAGTGTATGAAAATGTCCTTCCACAAAAGTACATTCGTATCAAGTATAAAGCAATGAAAGTACTGATTCCAATCCTCTAATTAATACCTTTGCTTTCATCGTGCTCAGACATTTTTCTTGTCTCTTGTCAAAGAACAAATTTGACAATTTCTGAATCTGTCGAAGTCTTTGAAGAAAAAACCTACAGTGAATAATTTTTCTTATTATGATTTCTATCATAGAAATCTACTTTTGTTTAACTTGTTGAGTGTAGCTCTATAGAATGTTGCAAAATATTTTTTTTTATTACGAGATGACTAAGAGTTTTTGAATTTTTACTTATATACATTTTAAGTTGTGACTCTGTAAGAAAAAAAAATCTCCATTCCATTGATTAACGTCAACAAGTTTTCGTTCATTGATCTTCTCTGGCAAGATACGAGTGAAGGTTCGGCTATTAATCACTGGCCTTTTTGAAAGGTGTTTTACGAAAGTCTGGAAAGATAATGTCAAGAAAGATTTTCCTCTGAAATGCTGTGTAAATAGAATTATTGCTCACACATGCATTAGATAAGATATTTTTCGCATTTAAATTATCTGAAGATAATAATAACAGCAACTCTCAAGGCTAACTATATTTACTCATGCTTTTTATGAGACACCGTGAAAGAAGTAAAATGAAAAATTTTCCAGAAAGTAGATCGTAACCTTGAATATCAAAGACCTTTAATCAGACCTTAAATGGAAAGTTCATCTTTTAAATTGAGGAAAAATTTTGAACTTGTTAAATAAGCTAATTATTATTTATGTCTACAGTCAAACTCTCTCCAGTTTGTTGGATATAGTGTATATATTGATAGCTACACATACAGAAAGATAAACAGACAGACATACACTATGATGGAATATAATCATGTACTTTGCTATTGATGTTACAGAATCATTACTACGATGAGAGAGAGAGAGAGAGAGAGAGAGAGAGAGAGAGAGAGAGAGAGAGAGAGAGAGAGAGGAGAGAGAGAGAGACGATGATGATGATGATTATCTTCTTCTTCTTCGTCTACATCTTTTCCCACTTTTATGTGGGGTCGATGTTTCTGGCCAGTTTTCTCCATTTGTTTCTGTCCCATACCTCATCACCCAACAAACCCCTAGACCTCAGGACGTCATTGATGCAAACCATCCACCTACGCTTTGGTCTCCCTCTCCTTCTCCTACCCTTTATATCCCTTTCCATCACCCTCCTCCCAACATACTTTTCATCCCTCCTAACGACATGACCATACCATCTTAGTCTACTTTCTTGTATCTTATCTGATATTTCTCTAACATTTGAGGTACCTCTAATTACCTCGTTTCTGATATTATCGCTTCTTGTCACCCCACACATCCATCTCAACATCCTCATCTCTGCCACATCCAGTTTTTTCTCTTGTGTCTTCTTTATTGCCCATTTCTCTGCTCCATACATCATCGCAGGTCTCACAACTGTCTTATGCACTTTACCACTCAACTTAATCCCTATTCTCCTGTCGCACAGCACCCCCAGACACTTTCTTCCAGTTCTTCCATCCCGCTTGTATCCTAAGGGTTATTTCTGACTCTAGGTCACCATCCTCTGCTACTGTTGATCCCAGATACTTGAACTTATCAACTCTTTTCAACACCTTCCCTTGCAAATTGACCTCCCCATCCTCATCATCTCTCAACCTCAAGTACTCTGTCTTCTTCCCGATTATTTATTATATTTGCAGTACAGATGATGATGATGATTGTGATGACCGTAAAAAAATTTGCTAGCCTCCGTGGTCAGGTGGTAACGTACCCGACTTTGATTCGTCAGGTAATCGTTTCGAGACCAGCCACGGGCTGAGGTTTGAAAGGGCATTCACTCAGAGTAACGTTCGATCTGCCAAAACCAAATTCCTTTAAAATGAAGCCACCGTCCTAGCCCTCATTAGAAAAAGAGTGTCCGGTTTTACGGATGTCTCCCATAATACCGGATCACATCACAACCAAAGAATAGAAAGTTGGAATATATCTTTCTCCTCATCCGAACTCTTTCGCTTGTCAAGCAAATTTTCCAGTGATTAGCAATTAGATGGCTTCGCTTTCGAGCCTAAATGCGAAGAATTGTGTTACCTCTTTTTAATCTCTTCGAGCACTTTATACGTCTCCTTTTACTTAGAGAAAGTGAATGTGTTCACGTCCTACTCTTCACTGATTTTTGTTTCTACCATTATTCCATAACACCTCCTCGATTTAGCATCACGAAAAATTAATCCATAAAATGAGTTTCGGAAGCTTCTGTAAAGAAATTATCCAAAAAATAATGGGTAAACAGTGAGTTCTCTATATACTATGCTCTTCACTATTCATAAATATATACGTAAAAGAGAAATCCAATTTCTATTATATGGTAAGATATTGAAAGAGAAGCCAGTCTCTAGCATATGACAATATCCTTAAAAGAGAAACCAATCTTAATATGAATGAGGCAATTCCTTCTTTTGAATGATAACTTCCCTGGATGTTTCCACAATTAATTCTTCAAATTCATGTGACATTTCCAATTCATACTTTTGATTAAGGAATTCCTAAGTAAAGATTCTTAAAGAGAACTAATTAAATATTTCCCAAGTATATCATCTTTAATGTAAGTGAATGGGGATATTATAGGTACAGACAAAATGGATGGATGCTGAAG
>JAXCGZ010010523.1:10000-12500 GCA_037179515.1 Halocaridina rubra | reverse complement strand
ATTTCTATGTCTAAGCTTACTGAACGTCTCTTTATGGGGAGATATATGTTGATCCCTATATCTCATACATGTCGCGAATGATCGGAATAAATTCTTCTTTCCTATAGTTTTTTTACTCTGTACTGTTTGATTCTTCCAAGAATATAGGATATAGTAAGATTAACTTTGGGCTATTTAGAAAACATATATTGCACAAAATGGAAATGATCATACGAACTATTGAGACATATATTATGTGAGTGTGTAAAATATCGGTATTTCAATAAAATCTATATATTTTCTCTCTCTCTCTCTCTCTCTCTCTCTCTCTCTCTCTCTCTCTCTCTCTCTCTCTCTCTCTCTCTCTCTCTCTCTCTCTCTCTCTCTCTCTCTCTCTCTCCTTTTTTATTTTTTTATTTTATTCATGTTTTTTTTATATGCATATTTGTTATTTCATGCTTTTGTCATTAATATGCATATCTATACCTTTGTACTTTGTTAGCACCACATGTCTTATATTACATTTATTTATCTATGTATGTCACTTTAAGCACGGTATTGCTTATGCTGGATAGAATATCAAATGTTTACGCTACAAGCAATAGTTAGACTGAGATTTTATTTGTCGTTTGCATGTTACAACGCCGTGTGCATCCTGATGCTGTTTTGTGCGAATAATGGAGAGTGTACTTGGACAATACTCGTATTATGATCGCGAAGGTAACGGCCAGTGACAGTCGTGTTTTCCAAGGATCATCATCAGGTGTTCAAGCAGAGACACTCTAAAAATAATATATAAGAAAAATTTGTCTTGAATTTTGAAAAACATCACTCGTATTTCGCACCCGAGGTATCTTTGCAGAAAAATTAAGTTTTAAATATGAAATTTAAGAGGAATCTCATTTTAAAAGTAAGAAGTAGGGAAAGAGAGAGTAGAAAATAAGGTAGGGAAGTAAACAAGAAAAATAAATACTTAAAAACTTGACATTATGCAAAGTAGTTTCTCACTTCAGCCCGTTCATTTTTCCTAGGTTTTGCTAGATTGTTATTTACTTGGATGCTCTTCTTGTCATCTCACCATATTAATAAGAATATGGAATAAGTATTTGATAGACTGCAACCCCAACCCACAATTCCGCATATACGGACCCCCCAACAAAAAAAAAAGTCTTGAAAATCGTTCCATAGTAAATAGAATAATATGAAAATACAGGTAGATACATTTAAACCGAACGTTATAATGTTTTTCAATCCCATACTAAAGCGAATGACAAGAAACTCCTTGAAGTCGCTTCTTAGAGCAATATTCACTTCTTTAAGTTGGAACCGGTCCTCTCAGATCTCTCAGTTCTCATTATTGCGTAACCTTTGTGCAATGCTGTAGCAATTTCTGTAGATTTCTTCATTTGATTTTGTATCTGTAAATGCTATTTATATTTGCCTTATCCAAAGTGTTATCCAGCCTTTAATTCCACTCCCTTACCAGCTACCCCCACAGAGACTTGTGCTTTTTGAAAATTTTCTTTATGATTCTTTTGTGTGGAGGAACCCTTAAACTAATATTTTTCTTCTCTTCCGCATTTCTTCCCTTATTTAATCTAGCAGTTTCTGTTATCCAGTTACATTTTTCCATCTCCTACTTTGGTCTGTAAAATCGAATGCAGACTGCCCTGTATTCTTGATAGTTTTAGATTTATGACCTCGCTATCGAAGGTTACCTTAATTACTCTTGCCTTCCATCTTAGTACATACCATACAAGTGATTGCTATTTGTAGATTGCATAGCTCTGATTTGTCTTTAGTAAGTGTTTGCTTAATCAAAGAACTTGCTCTCTTGGTGATATCTTCCTACATTTTGTTTGTTACTGTCTCCCTGTAATCAATTGTGCCCTCATTTTTCAATACTACCTCTTTTACTGCTTCGTTTAGTTCCATATTTCTATTTAGCGCACTTGAGAACCATATTTGTAATGCTTTCTTGGTTTGTATTTAGCTCCTTTAAATTTTTTCTGAACTGTTTTAGTATTTTCTTTTATATGGACAGTCCAAGCTGCTATTTCATCTTGTTCAGGAGATGAAAAGTCACAAACAGTTAATTCTTGAAACTATCACTCAGCTTTTTGTTATCATTCACTAGTTTGGAAATTCTGTACTCCAGTTATATCTTTTCTCCTAGAAACTGTCTATGTTTTATTCCAGTTGCTGTCTTTCCGCCTTTTCAATCATATTTCTCATTTCCAATTTATCCATATTCTCTCAGAGTTTTCTACTTTTCCTCTCTTTGCTCTCTAACTTTTCTTTCATTTTCTCCTTATTTTGCGTATTGTCATCCAAATTCTTTGTTTTATTTTTTTTTAAATCATTACTTGATTACCTCATGAGTATGAGTTTGCATACATATATATACTCAGGAAGTTATCTTAATTTTGCTACTGAAATATATATATATATATATATATATATATATGTGTGTGTGTGTGTGTGTGTGTGTGTGTGTGTGTGTGTGTTTTTTTGTGTGTGT
>JAXCGZ010010523.1:0-2500 GCA_037179515.1 Halocaridina rubra | reverse complement strand
ATAATATATATATATATATATATATATATATATTAGTCATTTGTTACCAAGCAGCAAAATCAGTAACTACATCATCAACTTCAAACATATATATTTACAAAAATGTCAGCGATTACATCTGATGTCGGAAATAACATTCAAGCTGATTTTCTGATGGTCGTTTGAGCCACTTCCGGTTTAACTCTTTGCCTATGCTTTTTTTATTATTATTATTGTTATTATTATTATTATTATTATTATTATTATTATTATTGTTTTTATTATTATTTTGATTCCCTTTCAGTTATTTGAAAAAGTTATATAAAATCCAATAAATATTTATTATTTCTTTGGCATCAATGATTATTAGGCTTACTGGATGGATTTATATGTTCTCTGAGCTATTGTAATGTTGATGGAGTTACTATTGCACAAATTTTCCAGATATTAAATTTGTGTTTTTATACAAATTCATGATTCGATGAAATACGAGACACCTTTTTTGAAGATCAGTAAATCTAAGTCATTCTATTTTAGCCAGGTAAGCTACGTATCGAATCCATTAAGAGATTTATATTTATATATTTACTTATTTTTCATATTTTTTTTTCATACGATGTTCATTTGATGAGTTGAAGTATCTGTCCTGTGGATATAAAACAAAAACAAACAAAACAAACACACTTTATTTCCATTTCAATACAATGGGTATTCGTCAGCCAGGGCAAGCCCCAACCCCCCACTGTGGTGTCCAACCACAGCAGTTCCTGCCAGTAAACAGCTTAAACTCTCGGTCTTGGACGGGAACCGATCTTTCGACCTCGTGAATGCGAAGCCAGCGCGTTACCACTGTACTAGCCAGTACAGTATCTCTCTCTCTCTCTCTCTCTCTCTCTCTCTCTCTCTCTCTCTCTCTCTCTCTCTCTCTCTCTCTCTCTCTCTCTCTCTCTCTCTCTCTCTCTCTCATTAAAAGAGCAAATGAAAAGGAGAGATGACCTCCTAAGGCAATTTAAATCTGATAGACAAAACTCCGAGATGGAAAGAGCCTATAGAGGAGAAAGAAACCTTACTAAAACAATGTTGTCCGAAAAGATGAAAAATCATTTCAGGGAAGAATTTTCCAAGTATAGGGGAAATATCAAAGGAACTTGGAATGTTATAAAAAGAATAATTCCTGCAAATAAGGAAATTTTAGAAAATTCTGACCTTCTAAATGATAATGTGGAAAAGCGAGTGAATGATTTTAATAAGTATTTTGCTAAAATAGGTAAGTCCACATATGAAAAGTCCCAAGATAATAATGACTTGATTATTAATCAACCACTTAATTGCCAGCCTCCAGCTGAAAGAAATATTATCAATAATTTTAGACCGCACCTAATCGATTTAATCACACTTATTCTCATCATAAAGCACCTCAAACCAACAAACTCTTGTGGTTCCGATGGGATACAACTTCCATTCCTAATTTACTAATTGCCATTTACAGCATTTTTCATTTTAGTCATTGTTAATACATCCATTGTTACAGGCATTTATCCTAACCTCTGGAAGCATCCCTATATCATCCCCGTTTTTAAGAGTGGTGATACTAATAATGTTGAAAATTATAGGCCAATCTCTCTTCTCAGCATCCTGTCTAAAATACTTGAGAAGGTAGTTGCCACCCAGTTAATAAATTTCCTTGAATCAAATTGTCTATTATGTGAGGAACAACACTGTTTTCGGCCTAAACTTTCGACCGAGACGGCCCTACTTAGAATTACTGATAAAATTTATAGAAATATTGAAAATTAGAAAATATCACTTTTATTATTGTTAGATTTGTCTAAAGCATTTGACAGTGTGCACCATCAAATTCTAATGACCAAACTTTCCAAAGTTACGTTGACTCGTTTTGGTTCGAAAATTATCTGAAAGATCGAATTCAGTCAGTTCGAATGGGCTCGACTCTCTCTTCTTCTTTAGATATCAGTTTTGGCGTTCCTCAGGGTTCAGTTTTGGGTCCTCTGCTTTTCCTAATATATGCTAATGATTTACCTCAATTTATAAGAGAGTGCCTACTTGTTATGTATGCTGATGACACCCAGATTATGCTTACTGGTGACATTGATAGAATTCCTGAAATCTTAAAAAGGGCTGAAGATATATTAAACTGTGCCAAAAGTTATTTTAACAGTAATGGTCTCTTACTGAACGAAAATAAAACTAAATTCTTTATTTTTGGATCAAATCAATACCTGTCCCGCATTCCTGAGAACATCAGTATAAATTTCAACAATGTTTCACTCTTCCCATCTCATAAGGTTAAAAATCTAGGAGTTATTATAGACAGTACCATGACATTTAATTTTCATATCGATGAACTACATAAAATAGTGAACGGGACCCTTATTTACTTGAACAGAGTCTATGAAAGATTCGAGCCTGATTGTAGGGTAATTGTAGTACAAACATTGATTTTAAGTATTCTCAACTACTGTCTGAGTATTTGGGGTTCCACGACTAAGACCTAGATGTT
>JAXCGZ010010522.1:0-27653 GCA_037179515.1 Halocaridina rubra | reverse complement strand
TACATTTTTTATACTCGCTGTATCAATTTTCTTCTAAAATTTTGATAGATATTTTTATCGTGTTGATAATATTTTTCCTTATTGATTTTACTTCTATTTTACTTAATATTCTTCTAAAGTTTTCAAGAAAAAGTTTTCAGTTCCTCAGTAATTTGTAAATTAATTTAATTCTCTTTTAAATTCTTTATTTTTTACGGTTATATTTTCATTCACTTTTCGAATCTCTTCTTAAATTCTCAATTTTTGTTGGTTTTGTTACTTTTTTTGTTAAAATCTTCCAGAAAATAATTCTCCATTTATCAATACTCTCTCTCCATAATTTTAACTTATTTTTATATATTTTTTCCGATTGCATATTCCTTCTCTGTTTCCAGTCTTTGCTAATACTTAAAAAAAAATATTATTTATTTTCATTAATTTTCTTTTGTTAAAATGTTCGAGAATATTTATTTAACTCATCGCTTCTTTCTCCGTTATTTTAACTTTTAATATTTTTTTCTTCCACAATATTTACTCCCTGTTTCGTACCTCTGTTAAATTTCGAGAAAAAATTTTTCCACTTATCAATCCTTCCATTGTTTTACTTCTTTTTTTTTTACTTCTAATTTTTTTTTACTTCTTAGTAGTCGCCGTGGCTCAAGCGGTAGCGTCCGCGACTCTGAGGCGTCAGGTCGAGGGTTCGCGCCCCGTCATGGTCTGAGGTTAGCTAGGGCATACACTCAGGGTAACGATTACATCTGCCAAAACAAGTCCTTCGCAAAAAGGCAACCGTCCTAGCCCTTGGTAGAAAAGGGAATCCGTGACGTAAAACCAGAACATTTTTTTTTTTTACTTCTCTTATCCATAACTTTCGCTCTCCGTTTTTTGGAGTCTTTTGTTAAAATTTTCGGAAATGCTTTTAGTCATGTCTTTTACTAAAATTTTCTAGAATATTTCAGCTTTGATTCCCCTGCTCCAAACTGTCTTCCACCCATAATGAATTGGGAGTAATACTGACATATTAAAACGACGAAAAAATATATTCATGTCTTTTGTTCAGAGTTTAGAGAGTATATTTTACCCATAATTTTTCCTGAAATTTTCGAGAATATTCCAACCTTGATTCCCCTGCTCCAAACTGTCGTCCTCCCTTATATGAATGAGGAGTAATAGTGACACATAAAAACGACGAAAAAAATATATTCATGTCTTTTGTTCAGAGTTTAGAGAGTATATTTTACCCATAATTTTTCCTGAAATTTTCGAGAATATTCCAACCTTGATTCCCCTGCTCCAAACTGTCGTCCCCCCTTATATGAATGAGGAGTAATAATGACACATAAAAATTACGAAAAAATATATTCATGTCTCTTGTTCAGAGTTTTGAGAGTATATTTTAGACATATTTTTTCCTGAAATTTTCGAAAATATTTTTCCGCTTATCGGTAGTTTCCCCTATAACTAGTCTTTTTATTAAAATATTTTTCCTCTGTTGCATTTTCGCTCTCTCTTTCAAGTCTCTGCTGAAATTGTCGAGGAAACTTTTTACTCTTATTGGAATCTATCTTTAAAAGTCATAAATTTATCTTTCTTTAATCTTGTTCTTTTTGGGGGCGCGGGTTCGATCCAGCCTTAATCCCCGGGCTAACATTTTCGAGGAGTTACTCGAACATTGGATATTGCTGTTTCACAGATAAAACGTTCGAGAAACTTTTCCAGTCAGTTTGATCTTGATGTTTCAGATCTCTGCTAACATTTTCCAGAAATTTTTTCCAGCCAATTGAATCTTACTGTTTCGTGTTTCTGCTAACATTTTCGAGAAGTTATTCGCAGTCATTGGACATTGCTGTTTCACTGTTAAAATGTTCGAGAAACTTTTCCAGTCAGTTTGATCTTGCTGTTTCAGATCTCTGCTAACATTTTCCAGAAACTTTTTCCAGCCAATTGAATCTTACTGTTTCGTGTTTCTGCTAACATTTTCGAGAAGTTTTTCGCAGTCATTGGATATTGCTGTTTCACTGTTAAAATGTTCGAAACACTTTTCCAGTCAGTTTGATCTTGATGTTTCAGATCTCTGCTAACATTTTCCAGGAACTTTTTCCAGCCAATTGAATCTTACTGTGTTGTGTCTCTGTTAGCATATTTAAGACACTATTTGCAGTCATTGGATATTGCTGTTTAACTGTTAAAATGTTCGAAACACTTTTCCAGTCAGTTTGATCTTGATGTTTCAGATCTCTGCTAACGTTTTCCAGAAACATTTTCCAGCCATTTGAATCTTACTGTTTCGTGTCTCTGCTAGCATATTCGAGACACTCTTTTCAGTCATTGGATATTGCTGTTTCACCGTTAAAATGTTCGAAACGCTTTTCCAGTCAGTTTGATCTTGATGTTTCAGATCTCTGCTAACATTTTCCAGAAACTTTTTCCAGCCAATTGAATCTTACTGTTTCGTGTCTGTGCTAACATTGTCGAGAAGTTATTCGCAGTCATTGGATATTGCTGTTTCACCGTTAAAATGTCTCGAGAACACTTTTCCAGTCAGTTTGATCTTGCTGTTTCAGATCTCTGCTAACATTTTCCAGAAACATTTTCCAGCCAATTGAATCTTACTGTTTCGTGTCTCTGCTAGCATATTCGAGGACACTCTTCGCAGTCATTGGGATCTTTCTTTCGTTCTTTGCAAATAAGGCTGAGGAGCTTAAGAAAGCAATTCCGTCTTTACGACTGAACGGACATCCGCCATATTTGGTATAATGGTGCGTATTGCACCCGGACCTCATATATATTTATATATTTTTTTTTTATTGAATTTTATTATTATTTTTCTCTTTACTGCCTTAGTTTTAGAGAGAATTTCTTTTAATTTTGGCGGAGAGACAGACAGACGCATTTTTAAGGAGTTTTTAGAATTTTTCTTTTCTGTTTTATATATATATATATATATATATATATATATATATATATATATATATATATATATATATATATATATATATATATATTAGAGTTTCTATTTTTTTAGATTAAAAAATTATTTTATGTATTCGATGTTTGTCATATATCTTTTAATTTTTGTATTTGAGAGAGAGAATATGATATATATATTTATAAGATTTTTAATTTTTCTCATCTATTTCTTTTTTCCTGGAGTGTGTGTGTGTGTGTGTGTGTGTGTGTGTGTGGTGTGTGGTGTGTGTGTGTGTGTGTGTGTGTGTGTGTGTGTGTAGTGTGTGTGTGTGTGTGTGTGTGTGAGTGAGTGAGTGAGTGAGTGAGTGAGTGAGTGAGTGAGTGAGTGAGTGAGTGAGTGAGTGAGTGAGTGAGTGAGTGAGTGAGTGAGAGAGAGAGAGAGAGAGAGAGAGAGAGAGAGAGAGAGAGAGAGAGAGAGAGAGAGAGAGAAGAGAGAGAGAGAGAGAGAGAGAGAGAGGAGAGCGCATCATAAATGTCTTATTGTTTTCATAAGTGTTTCCATTCTTTTAAATTGAAGGATAGATCCTAACTATCGTTAATTTTTTCATTGTTTTTTCTTCTTCTTATTTTGTATTCTGTTTCTATCTTTTTGTTAATTTTCCTTTGTATCCAACTTGTAGAGGAGGGCCTATCTGAAGTAATCCCTCATCTGGTAAAAGCGGGACACTTATCTCTCTCTCTCTCTCTCTCTCTCTCTCTCTCTCTCTCTCTCTCTCTCTCTCTCTCTCTCTCTCTCTCTCTCTCTCTCTCTCTCTCTCTCTCTCTCTCTCTCTTCTCTCTCTCTCTCTCTCTCTCTCTCTCTCTCTCTCTCTCTGAATCCTAGTATTATACAATAGATTATTGTTCTCTTTTCTGGCTTCATGTATTACAATTTGTCCCCAATCAAATTGGGGTGGACACAGACAGATTTGATTTGAGAATTAATGACTAATCAATAATTAAATAACTCAAGTATTTCTAAATAGATGTTCATTATGGGTCCAATTATGGACAAGTTTTTTTTCTAAGGCATTTTATTCTTCTTCTGTTACTTTAGACTTCTGGGAACCCAGGAAAGGTGAACAATGCACCTGTTGGATTGGTTTATAATTCCTCAGAAATCAGAAGAAAATTTCTCTCAGACCTTCAAGAATTCCTCATTTCCATTAATTTACTTTTCAATAGATGGTTAAGCAATAATAAATGCCTTACTAGCTATAGGAACTGCACTTCAAAATAACGTTAAAATGAATTTGCGTCTTATGTTAAAGTATTTTAATTTGATAGCCAAAATTCCTCATTACCTAAGAAAAAGTCCTAATCAACAACTTTAATTTCCCAGATCTGAGGAAATTTCCCCATAAGTCGGCAGCGCTGCAGGTATGCACTGTTTAAGCAAAAACTATCTGTATTAGCATAAATATTCTGCCTTGTAACTTGAAGCTTCTCATTATCTCAGAAATACAATATTCTCTTGACATGACCTGACCTTTAGAATTCCTGGGTACCGGTCAAGAGGTCATTTTTTTGTAGATGTAGATCTTATTTAGTGTCTTTCTTTACGTTTTTAAGTGGACGATGCAAGATAGTCTTCACCTATCCATCTATGGATGGATATCAAAAGAGGGGGTCAGGTTTTTTTGCATTGAAGACTGTACTTTGCAACTTAACAGAGGGGGTCAAGTTTCTGTCAAGACTGACTGTACATTACGACTAAATTATATTGTGATTAATTGGATCGAGAATATAGAGACTGTGTGTGTGTGTGTGTGTGTGTGTGTGTGTGTGTGTGTGTGTGTGTGTGTGTGTGTGTGTGTGTGTTATGTAATGAAAAACAACAAACCAGAGTCCATCTGGGTTTCAGATATCAAACTGTGAATTCTGTTTTATGAAACCTTTCGCACACAAGTGGCGCATGGGACGTGCCACGCCACTTCTGTGTGAAAGGTTTCATATATTTCCGGATGTTCGTTTTCAACTGCCGTGCCACGTGGCATGCCACGTGCGACGTGCCACTTTTATGAGAACGCGGCTTTAGGAGAATGTTCTATCTCTCAAAAAGTTTTGGGCTCTTTTCACCAACCCAGATTATCCTGAAGCAGTGAATTAGAAGCAGCTACAAGCATAGGTGCCAATTTCTGTCTACATTTGACATCACCTGTGAGTGCCATTGAGATGAAACAATATTTTACCGTATTTGCTTTGCATTTGCTGGCTCAGGGTGATTGTGACGAGGGGTTTTGAGCTGCACCTAACTTTTGAGAGTGATTGTACATATATCTTTCCAAAGATTATTTGGGAGTATTCTGGTCAAGATTTAGCTAAAAAATCCCCCAGCTCCGACATGTCTTTCTCCTCATTTATTCGAATAGGGAGTAATTGTGACATGCACTCAGGGTTAATTTAGGATTTAACGGTCTAATGGATATTTTAATCCTATTTTAGTTCTTCCGGAATGCAATTCAGAATTATAATTTTTTTCAGAATTAGATCGTCTGTTGGGGACACCCAAACACATATATACACTCACACACTTTTTCGAGTACACATGCATATAGCCACGCATACACAAAGTATGCACATGCACAGCCAAGCGCTCGCAAGTACACACCCATCCATATGTACGCAAGAACACGCAAAAATTTGTACACACATTTCACATCGTATCAGTAACACACACACACTCATATTTATATGCACACTAGTCCACACCCTCACTCGTTACCCGCACAGATATACATAACAGACACATGCATACACGCATACATACACATTCATATGCACACGATTCCACATCTTCGCTAGCTCGCTGACGGGCGCACGCCTGCACGCACACTATTGTATATCATTCCATATTACTCACTCACACACACACACACACACACACACACACACACACCACACACACACACACACACACAC
This sequence comes from Halocaridina rubra, assembly GCA_037179515.1. Taxonomy (NCBI): domain Eukaryota; kingdom Metazoa; phylum Arthropoda; class Malacostraca; order Decapoda; family Atyidae; genus Halocaridina; species Halocaridina rubra. Next base: position 21,803 of record JAXCGZ010010522.1, on the reverse strand, counting down.
ACACACACACACACACACACACACACACACACCAGGTATAGAAAAAAAGAGGAACCTTCTCTCCTTACTTGGATATGCATAAAACATATGTATAACTGCTATTAGAATGACGGTTATTCATTGTGCATTGTTCACGCCGGTATACAGAATACATATAGATTCATTGTATTCTTAAACCTTAATTGTTAATTGAATCACGCATATAGTATTGTGTCCTACAATTAACCTGTAATTAGCCATGAAAAATTATCAAGTCCTGAGGGATTTAAGTGGGACCGCGGTAACGTAGTGGTTAGAAGACTCACATCTGGAGGTGACAGACTCACGGTCAAGCCTACCGTGGGGCGATAGGAAGAGCATCCAGCCTTAATTCCCCAACTCCAATCTGTCTGTGTCCACCCCCATAGTGGGGATTAATTGTGGAACATAAAACGTAAATAGAACTGAGGGCTCCTAAGTGGTGCTAGTTCTGAATAAGAATGTTATTATCGGAGGGCCTCTCAGAAGCAATTCAGTTTTATCACAGGGTCACTACTGTGTTATAAAAAGGAAGATTGAAAGAGCCTTTTTTGATGTAGCCACTTAGTCACACTTTAGTATTAGTATTATCAACTCTCTCTCTCTCTCTCTCTCTCTCTCTCTCTCTCTCTCTCTCTCTCTCTCTCTCTCTCTCTCTCTCTCTCTCTCTCTCTCTCTCTCTCTCTCTCTCTCTCTCTCTCTCTCTCTCTCTCTCTCTCTCTCTCTCTCTATATCTATCTATCTATCTATCTATCTATCTATCTATCTCTCTTTTCACCATTATCATGACTTTTTCTTTTTTAAAAAGTAATCGAACCTCCCTCTCTGTATACAAGGCCCGTAATTTGTCATCCAACTTGAATGGCCGAGTCAAAACGCACACTTATTCACATACGGTATGTTTTTCGCATTGCTAACACGGTCATCTTTCTTCTCACAAGCATGCTCAAAATCCCCTCCCATTTTTTTTTTTTTTCACAGCCTCGCACATTCAGGACGCAATACCAAGTGTTCTGGATGGAGGTTTTCTTCCAGAACACCCTCATATGCCTTGACTCTTCGGGAAAGAAGAATTCGTAAGGAGATTCCCAGTTCCCTCTCTTCTCCCCAATTAGTCGACTTTTACAACTCGCATGTGAATGCGTAGGTGGTAGACCTGACTCCTACTACAGAAGGAGAAGGAATTAAAAAAAAAAAATAGCAGAATCAGTGGGAAATAGAGAATTATCTATGGGAGGCAGAGGAAGCTCGACTTCCCATTTGGACAGAAACCACCCATTCCATACTCTTTACCCATGTTCATTGTAAAAAGTGCTCTGTACTGTTTTCGTACCGTAGTTTTTCGTTTGTTCCGTATTAGCTCAGAAATGTAGTGAAGTGGTATACAAGTGTCTTGTTTTTTTTTATTTGTTTGGATTTTGATTATATTGCTTAAGATTTACCGTATGGCGTTTATATGACACGGCTTCTAAAAATATACTTAAGAATATACTCAATAGCTGATTCACTAAAATGAGTGGAAGAGGTATTTTTTAGAATTACTCTTAAGTATATGACAGTTTTATAGTGATGTTGTGTGTGTGTGTGTGTGTGAGAGAGAGAGAGAGAGAGAGAGAGAGAGAGAGAGAGAGAGAGAGAGAGAGAGAGAGAGAGAGAGAGAGAGAGAGAGAGTTCTAAACCTTGTGAATACCTCTTGTATGATCACTTAAAAGAGAGAGAGAGAGAGAGAGAGGCTGGTATTGAAATTTTCTTTGGGCTTAAAGAAAACTATATTCTATTGGTGCTAACTTGGGCAAGAAGCCACGCCCCAGCCACCATAAAGACGAATTTTATTTTTAATGTTTTAAACGCAGAGCTGCTGGACAGACATGCATTCTTCTTGCCATGTATTAATTTTCTCATTAAATCCGCTGAATTATAGCAGTTAGGATTAGTCTCTACATGAGACTAATTTTAAGTATTGAGAATATTAATTTTTCACTTCAGAATTGGTTTTCTTATTTTACCCTTTTATGTATCATGACTATCCCCAAAAATGGGAATGGACACAGACAGTTTTGAGCTGGGGAATTATGGCTGAATGCCCTTTTTAGCTCCTCGCGATAGGTTAGAACTCGGGTTTGTCACTTCCCGACTCGCGCTCTCCACCACTGAGCTACCAGCATATTGGGAATTAATTCGCTATATATAACAGTGTCTAGACTAGAGACAGACTGAGATTTAATGGAGCAACATTCGAATACCAGAAAAAATTTCCATTAACCAAAATATTAATTTTTAGTTCGTGATGTGACTTTTTCTTACACCTTAGAGCACCATCTTTTGCATATGAACCAGTGGTTATTATGTTCCGGTTTTACGTCACGGACTCCCTTTTCTACCAAGGGCTAGGACGGTTGCCTTCTTGCGAAGGACTTGTTTTGGTAGATGTAATCGTTACCCTGAGTGCATGCCCTTTCTAACCTCAGACCGTGACGGGGCGCGAACCCTCGACCTGACGCCTCAGAGTTGCGGATGCTACCGCTTGAACCACGGTGAACCAGTGGTTATTATATTAAGAGTTATCACTGGAATTAATACAGTATATATTCCCAGTGACTAGACTGGAAACAGACATAGAAATTATTTAAGCAACGTCAGAATACCGGCATCAGCTATTAACAAATAACTGCCACCTTGAAACAAACACAGAACGTAAGGAAAACAAAGAACAATAACAAACCCACAACAAAAAATTAAGATTTTTGAACAAGTATTGTACATACACCTCACTCCTTTCATGTACAGAAAAATAAAAAAAAATGAAAAAAGAGGGGTTGGGGGATATATCTCCAGTCCTTCTCCAACCAATCATGCAGCACCCATCCATCTATCAAACGTCACTCAAGCCTTAAATGGACAGACCAATCAAAACATCTTGAAGAGGAGACGATAACATCTATTAAACGCCTGACGCGTCAATTTCATCTTGGGACTAGCGCCACACACTAATGTCTGAATTGTTACTTTTATCTACCCCTTAATGACATTATTATCTGGACCTCACACTAGCTTCTGACCTTACTCTCCTGACCTCCTGCATGACCTCTTAGTGGGTTTTTAATGACCTTTAAGCCAACCTTTTTCTGTTGAGTGTTTTTTTTATCGCCCCTTTCCTTTACTGATGACTTCAGTCACTTCACTTCAGTGTTAAAGACTTTGAGTTTCTTCTGAGCTGGGTGTGATTCAATGATATTTTATCCGTATATTTATGGATGATCTAAGTTTTTTGGCAGTGATTTTTGAGGAATTTTGCCCTTATTTGAACCTTTTAATTCATGGGAATATTGTTCAGAGAACCACATTTACAGAAATTGACCACATACTAACGGCTTAAGAGGAAAAATCCTTAGTATTATAAACTTTGGATTTTAATTTGTCACGTGTGGACAAACGTTCTCAGGAATTAACGTTTTTTTGTCATGTAATAAGGAGTCCTTCGCAAGAAAGCAACCGTCCTAACCCTTAGTTGAAAAGGGAGTTCGTGACGTACAACCGAAATCAAACCATGTCATGTAATAAGGGTTTAGTAATAAGGAGTCCTTCGCAAGAAGGCAACCGTCCTAGCCCTTAGTTGAAAAGGAAGTTCGTGACGTAAAACCGAAACCAAACCGATTCAATATTCTAGCTCTATATAACTTATTCATTCATGTACTTTTCTTGCAAGTTCACTGACATTTGTATATATTATAATTTTGAAATGGAATAAGATCTTGATTAAAGATAGGAAAGACATGCAGCCTAAATCCCCCAGCTCCATCTTGACATCGTCCACCCCCATATTTTTATTTTACTTGACTTTGATCTACCGAATTGGCATTTAGTTTAAACATTTAATTTTTGTAATAGAAGTGCATGATAATCCGTAGCTTTCCAAGGGCTGGTGGAAGACAGCGACCCAATGTGAACATGAGAAGAGCAGTTGTAAAATGAGAAGTGCAGAATCGTCTTTATTGTCCTTTGCCAAGCCATAAATTGTAATGGTGCTGTTCCACCATTGACTCTACCTTTATGTACATCCTCAGGTGCTCAGTTACTGATATAACCATTACCATTTTCTTCATACCTATGGCGAATCTGGCATAGAGATGCTTTACAAATCACAGCGAGAAAGGCGGATGCCAAAACTGGTTAGGATTTTATCATCAGTAATGAAGTTGTACATAAATTATATACCCTCAACCTGCTTACAGTTTTAAATACAGATTTTAGTAAAAATAAATCGCTAAGAACAATGTTTTTTTTTTACTAATTGGATTATATTTGTTTACAGTAGTGTATGGTTACGTGTATACAATATGTATATAATATTATGTAAAATTATTTATAGTTGTATAAGAAGAAATAGATAATTATAAATTTTTTTTACTTTTATGCTAGATGCATGCAATTAGAAATAGGAAAATTTAAACTACTTATTTAAAAGACACTATAAATATTACTTACATACAAGATGAATTTTCAGTTGTAAATAGGCATACATGTATGCAAAATACGCACAATAAAAAATGTCAAGTAAACTTATAAATAGATAAATATATAAACATTTACGTGCATACAGAATGCATACAAGTTTTGTATATATATATATATATATATATATATATATATATATATATATATATATATATATATATATATATATATATATATATATATATATATATACAAGTTTTGTATATATGCAGATATTAAAATATACTTATATATATATATATATATATATATATATATATATATATATATATATATATATATATATATATTCATAGTCTTTAGAAGTTACCTTTCATTTAAGAAAAATACAGAATAAAACTTATCCAAAATAAACACTTGAAATATAAATTCCTCTCACACATATCCCTCACCCTATTGGGATGTTCCATTTGGTATACTGTTTGTTCATTATTTTTCTCAAACTAAATTAGATACATTAGATATTTCATACATAAGGCTATAGTACTTACCTGTACAGGCATTCTAGTGATGCCTCTTTCGTCAGGTATATCACATCCTCCTCCAGGAGCAGCCAAAGTTCATGCCCTCTGTAACGACTGTAGTTACTTCACTACTGCAAATGGAAAGCAAGAGTGATTTTACTTAATATATAAAAGAGGATGTTCACCAATACAAGCAGAATATTGAACTGATTTAATTATCAAATTCAGGGTTATTTATATGTACAGCTATTTCAGTGAAAGGAGTTACAATTAACCCAAGAGTAATTATTGACCCATTAAATACAACTTTAACATAACTCAGTAATCACTAAGTGATTACCTATTTACAATAATTACATATTTTGATAAAAAATATTATTTACAATTTGTACGTTTGTACACCTCTTTCAGTCACAGTTGTCCCTTCGAAACCTTTCACACGTGTGCTTGCTCGAGGAACTGGCTTAATTGATACGGTATTCTATACTTACTTCAAATCATACATTTGCATGTGACATCTCATCTCATTTTTCTATGCCTACATCAACACCGAATAATCTTGGATATTCGTTACACATCTCTTATTATCCCTTCACATCTGACAAGCCATAACACTCCCCATCTCTGTTTCACTTTACTTTTTTTCTTCGTGACCAGGCCCGATGCGGGCAGTTTTTTTTTTTTTTTACCCGTCCTGGTGTTACCATCATAAAAACAAAATAATGGATGGTTTCTTTGCCTCTGCCAGGCCCGCCAGGCCCTCAGCCAGTCATCACAGTGCCAGGGATGCCACAAAGTTACCCACATGGTCACGTGCCCTACCAACACATTTGCTGCTTTGGTTTCGGTTTTACCTCACGAACTCCCTTTTCAGCTAAGGGCTAGGACGGTTGCTTTCTTGCGAAGGACTTGTTTTGGCAGATGTTATCGTTACCCTTAGTGTATGCCCTTACTAACCTCAGTCCGTGACGGGGCGCGAACCCTCGACCTGCCGCCTCAGAGTCGCGTACGCTACCATTTTGTCACGGAGACTACTCGTACACATTCGCTGCTAATTAAACTAAAAGAGTGCGGTGCGCGGAAAGTATACGCACAAGTATATAACAGTATTTGGCGTATATAAGCAAAATAATTATGTGTACAAGTATATGGCGTTTATAATCACAAAACCGAAAGAAGAAAACATTATGCCTCAAGAAGGGTCTTCCCTGTTCCACCGCTGGACATCCTGGGCTAGGATTGATTTCTCGTAGTTGCTTTTATAAGCAGGATCCTACGCGCGCTCCCTGTTTATAGAACGAGACATAAACATCTGGAAACAAAGTTTGAAAATCTGGAAAGGAAAGATTGTTTAAAAAAAAATAAATACAAAATAAAATGCACACACACACACACACACACACACAGACACACAACCACCATAGATATTGAAAACTAAGATGCAGTAAAGCTTAAAAAAAAAAAAAAAAAGTTTATCCATTCCAAGGGAAAGGTTTTCAGTCCAGCAAATGATTTTGCGACAAGGCCTGATGGTTCTGATGTACTTTCAAATTTCCTGCTAAGAAAGGTTAACCTTTCTGTTATGGCCAGCGTAAAAGTACGTCATTGTAACGAAGTTAAGTCCAGAGCAAGACAAACCTCATTGCCATCACTGGAAACCTATCATAAAATTTAAAGATTATGCGATCTAACTTTACGATGCAATTTTATGTATTTAAAAAAAAAAATGGGAATTTCTAAAAAATAAAAATCGGTAAAAACATAAATCTCCACTCACATAATCCCTTAAAAAATTCCAAATAACTAATTAATACATTTTTTTTATGATTACGACACCAGAACGGGCCAAAAAAAAATTATAAAATAAAACAGTCCTCATCGGGCCTGGGCATGAAGAATACATAAAGTAAAGAGAAACAGAGATGGAGAGTGTAATGACTTGTCAGATGTGAAGGGATAATAAAAGATGTGTGATGAATATCCAAGAATATTCAGTGTAGCTGTAGGCATAGAAAAAGAGAAGATGGCTTTACTTCGAACCCGCTTTTCTTGTTGTTGTTGTTGTTCCGGTTTTACGTCACGGATTCCCTTTTCTACCAAGGGCTAGGACGGTTGCCTTCTTGCGAAGGACTTGTTTTGGTAGATGTGATCGTTACCCTGAGTGTATGCCCTTACTAACCTTAGTCCGTGGCGGGGCGCGAACCCTCGACCTGCCGACACAGAGTCGCGGACGCTACCATTTAGCCACGGAGACTACATACATCGACAGCATTTAGTATTATCTTCTATGTATATACCAAAGCCATAATCCCCCTAATAAGGGAGGTGGCTGAGTCAAAGCAAAAACTTCGACTCTTTGTGGGGGGGAAATACAAAGGATGGGATTCCCAGTCTCCTTGCTTCGCTCCCATTTAGTCCACTTTTACAACACGCAGGAGAACAAGAAGGGGGTATTATTGGCCCTCACCCCTCAGGGAGGTATTTTCTTGCCGACGGAAAACTTAAAAAGAAGATGCAATGTGTCACAGTTCTCAAGCTTGCAACTGAAATGGGCCCAGGTTTGTTCGAATCTCAGTCATCGCTAATTATTTGTTTTTATCGAAGGAGTCAGCGTGGCTCAAACGATAGCGTCCTCGACTCTGAGGCGTCAGGTCAAGGGTTCGCTCCCCGTCACGGTCTGAGGTTAGCAAGGGCTTGCACTCAGGGTAACGATTACATCTGCCAAAACAAGTCCTTCGCAAGAAGGCAACCGTCCTAGCCCTTGGTTGAAAAGGGAATCCGTGACGTAAAACCTGAACAAACATTAAGTACAAAAGTACAGAATTTTCTTGCCATGATGCTCACAGAACTTTGTTTAGCTTTAATTGATGGAGTTATGTGTGTGTTATTTTTAATAGTTGTAGAGAATAATAATTCTCTTTATATATTATTTAGTAATTAATACCTTTTTAAATTGTGTTTAAGAAGCAATTAACAGCTTAAGTCTCTCTCTCTCTCTCTCTCTCTCTCTCTCTCTCTCTCTCTCTCTCTCTCTCTCTCTCTCTCTCTCTCTCTCTCTATCTATCTATCTATCTATCTATCTATCTATCTATATCTATCTATCTATCTATCTATCTTTTCATCTACATTTTTCAAATTTTATTCATAAATTTCCCAAGCCTCGATTGAATTTAAGCTTCTCACATATCAAGAGGTCATTCTGATATGTGAGGTCATTCTTCTAAAATTGATGGAAAAAAAAACCTGACATATATCAGATTTGCACATAAAAACACACACAAGGTGAATCATATATAAAAGTACCTCTGCTATTGATTAGTAGCTATTTAACATGATGTATTTTTTCTTTTGCAGGTAAATGGGTGTGTTGAATTATTTAACAAGAGGCTGAGGTAAGGTTGATTTATTTTTGCTAAATTTAGCATTGCTTAAGGTTGAGTCAATCTGGTTTAAATTTCCCGATTTCTGCCACCAATTCCGTGACTGCAACAATTATTTATTTTTATGAGTGTGACACTGACATAGGCAAGAAAAACGTCCTTGTCAGACCCTGGCTCGAAGAAAATATTAAGACGAAGAAAAAGCAGATCAAGGACAAGGCAGAAATAAGTGAATTATGCATGCACAATAGGAAAAGGACAGGCTGAAAGATAATCAAAGTATTGAGACAAAGATAAGGCAGGATTAGGCCCTGAGATGACGATAGATCCGCTCTTTGAAGAGAGAAGGTTATAAGAACTAGGAAATAATAATAATAATAATAATGATAATAATAATAGTAATGATAATAAATAATAATAATAATAATAATTAAGGCACTGATATTATTATTATTATTATTATTATTATTATTATTATTATTATTATTATTATTATAATTACCCAGCAGAATTTCCTGTGTTTATGGGGGAACACTGTTTCTCACTAGCTTATCTGGAGACTAGTGGTTGTTTTTGGTTGCAGTTTTAAGATGGGTTGCATTTCCTGATAACAACAACCTTTAATTATCTGCCAGTCTTGAGGATTCATCGAATGAAGCTATTTTGCTTCTCCAGCAGCTGGATGATGATGATGATGTTTATATTATTTTTGTTATTATTCCCCCTGAGGGTGGGAGGCTAGAATACTTCCTCCGTGTTCCCCTGCGTGACGTAAGAGCCAGCTAAATGGGGTGGAGCAAGGGGACTGGGAATCCCTAATCTGTATTTTCTCTTCCTTAAGACTCTGAGTATTTTTGCCTAGACTCAGCCACTTCCCTTACAAGGGGAAAAATGGCGTATGTATACAGATAGATAGGATTATTGTTATGGTTATGATAATGATGATAGTAATTATTATTGTTGTTATTATTATTATTATTATTATTATTATTATTATTATTATTATTATTATTATTATTACATTCTGGACGTGGTGTTTATTCCTTATCGAAGATCACGTATTTGAAGATACTGTTCTCTATTAACCTCGCACATCAGACGGTGTACACATGTAGCATGCCGACTTGACAGTACCTATCACGTACCTCGAATCCACTACTCTTCTTAGTCATGTGCGATTTTGGAAAAGAAATGCTTTGCGAAACCTTTGAGGAGTAGAATTCGGGTAGGTTAGGATTGATGTCATCACCTATGTAATAACTTTTATCAGTTTCAATTATTTATGCATAACAGAAACATAGATAGGAGGGGTCAATAATGTAACAGTATCTTAACGGGCTAAGATATATATATATATATATATATATATATATATATATATATATATATATATATATATGTGTGTGTGTGTGTGTGTGTGTGTGTGTACATTGCTAATATGGTTGTTTTTAATAAAGAAATCAGCTTAGAATATATATATATATATATATATATATATATATATATATATATATATATATATATATATATATATATATATATATATATATATATATATAATATATATATATATATAATATATATATATATATATATATATATATATATATAATATATATATATATATATATATATATATATATATATATATATATATATATATATATATATATATATATATTTAATTGTGACACCAGGACGGCACTTTCCCCCCCCCCAAAAAAAAAGAGGATAAATCTGCCTTTATCGAGCCTGGACACGAATAAACATAAAGTACTAAGAAACAGAGATGGGGATTGTTGTGACTTGTCAGATGTAAAGGGATAATAGACGAGAATATTCGGTGTTGATGTAGGCATAGAAAAAGAGCCGGAAATGAAGGAAAATTTAACATCGAACTGTCCTGGACAGTAGTATTTAAGTTCAGAAGACCCTTCAGCTGTAGTATCACAACGGGCGGCTGGTGTCATGGGCCAACCTACTACATGGTGTGCATGTGAATATTGTTTACAAAAGTATTTATCTTTTTTATATTCGTTGTGTTCTGTGATCTACTGGATTCGGTTTTACGTCACGAACTCCCTTTCCTACTAAGGGCTAGGACGGTTGCCTTCTTACGAAGGACCTGTTTTGGCAGATGTAATCGTTACCCTGAGTGTATGCCCTTACTAACCTCAGTCCGTAACGGGGCGCGAACCCTCGACCTGCCGCGTTCTTCATTGATCTACTGATTCAAGTTAATGTGGAAAGAAACAAGAAAACCTTAGATTGATGCTTATAGCTATTAATATCACGAATGTATGTATACACTTAGTTTATGTATATTTTTCAATAGCCCAAGACCAGTAAACTAACCAGGCCCTCTTCTGTTATATACCCGAGAGTAAACGGTACAATATCACTCTCACTGCAGAAAGAAGAAGAAAAAAAGAAGACACCCTTTACCACGTATCATGGTATGCAGTTAGCGTATGTTCAACTTATACGCACGTATTTGGCTTGCATATTTGTAACATAAAATCAGGTCCACCTTTTGCGTTTAATCCAGTCTTATAAATGTGAATGTTCTAGTGCCTTGTACTCGTGTACGCACATGAGCGTGGACGACGGCTTGTGTGCGCAAGTGTGTGCGTATGTGTGTGCGGTGGCCGAGAATGGATGACCATATTTGGCATCATCTTTGAATCAGCCAGCAGCGACCTGCCCGTCCACTACCACCAACTTGCAGATTCCATTGTAACCTACTTCTTTCGAAGCATTTTAAACCCATTTCTACGTCATAACTCGTTACTGTCTCGTTTTCTCCATTTTAATACTGTCCCAAAGGTTACATTAACATAAGATTCCTCCCCGAAAGAGATCATTTTGGTGTGAAAATTCCTGTCAGAACACACATGTGATGACGGTTTCCTAGTGTCAAGGTGAAGTTGGCAACTCGAGGGACTGAGATGCAATCCGACATTTATACCATTAATGGTCATGTTTCTCAAACCAAACAAAATTCGTCCACGCGACGCTTCACGGCATCTTTTTTTTTTTAAAAAGAGGTCTTTGAGAGAGGAACCACATCATGAAAATAAACTGGCAGGTGACTCATCCAAGCAGAAAATATGACAAATAAACAAAGTAGGAAATTGAATTAAACACACAGACCGAAAGCTCACTCACTCTCCAGTGGGGGAAAAAGCCCGCCACATTGAGCGAAAGGAGTTGAAAAAGACGACCGAAGCAATCCGAGAAAATAAAGAAAAACATAAATAAGAGAAGTGAAAGAAGCGCATGCACCTTAGGGGCGAAGTGTACAGCACCACAAACTTCTTGTTCTTCTTCTTCTTCTCCAAACATACCATAGTGCCCCAACGTTCAGTCCTGCAATAATATACAGTCTAGCTGTATGAAACTCGAAACCCTAACAAGCAAATTCGCTCACTGTATATATATATGTGTAACTCCTTCAGTTCTTTTTCAAAGAGCTAATGGCTATTACTCAAACACTCTTGTGAAAACAACTTAAGATATGCTACGCGTTGATTATAGCGATATCGCATGACGTCACGGCGTACCCAGTCCTAGCATCTCATATTATTTTTTTCTTTTAATCTTACACTCTTATACATGTGATATTGTACATACATATACAATGGTCCCAATTTCCCTTGTGAGGGGGATGGCCGAGTCAAAGCGCACCTTTACCAGACGCGTTATAGTAAATGATTTCCATTTTCACATAATCACCTCACTTTGCTAAGAACTGCTTTCAAGAAGTTTAATGAAATTTAAAGACCTTTAAAATTTTGCGTGCTACTTAACTATATTGTTATTTACATAATACATATAGCAAAACAGTGACTCCATATGAATATAGGAAAACTGCCGTTTATGAAAATTTTAAACTTAGCGCTCGCTGTATACAGCATAAAATAGAGACTTTTCCAAAACATTAGTCAAGATTTTTTGGTTTATTTTTTCTGCTTGTATGTCATTGACTTTGACATTAATTTTCAACATATTTCTTTGCAAGTAAAAGAAGAAGAAGAAGAAACCATTTAACACTAGAAAGACACATAACAAATATTATTTTATGTTGCATAGCCTATAAAAAAAATTGCGAATTTTAATTTGCCTGTCACGCCCTTTTGCACACACAAACGCACTTACACGCACCCACAAACTTAAACTCCCACTTTTCCTGCCGTTGAATGGAAGGAGGTGAGAATAAGAGGTGCTTAAATGGGCATATGGTCAAGCAAGTATTAGTACAGTATAGAACATTTGTTGCTGGGTCGAGATCCTGCTCACACTCGCGTTGTCGCCTTAGGCTTTGATTCACTAACCTCTCTGAGGATATCTTTTAAGAATATTCTTAACTTTTAGTGTATTAGATATAAGAGAAGTCCGAAAATCAATGATTGGATGAATAAAATAAAGTTACTAAGTCAATAAATTATATGCATAAATAAAAAATCTTGATTATATATATATATATATATATATATATATATATATATATATATATATATATAGATATAGATATAGAGATATATATATATATATATATATATATATATATATATATATATATATATATATATATATATATATATTATTTTTTTACGCCGAAAATCAATAATTAGATAGAATTTGACGAATTATTGACTAAAATAAACATAATTAGATACAAAAGATAATTAGATTGATACTTGTACTTTAAATATAGATAAAAAAAAAACACGAATAAGCCAGTAATAAACTTTCTACTGAATAAGAGCTTTAGACATCCTTAACAAAACTAAAATAATCCCTTCGCTGGTCAACGATACATAGATTAAAATGTTTCACAATGAAATCGATCTGCTAACACTGCTCTTGGGGGGTAAATATCTTCTAGTAAGACTATATCTTATTACATAAGTTAAACACCCAGTGATCTGGAGTTGAGTGAACTCGTAAACTAAGACTGCTCTCAACTCGTAAACTAAGTATTTTTCTCTCTCTCTCTCTCTCTCTCTCTCTCTCTCTCTCTCTCTCTCTCTCTCTCTCACACACACACACACACACACACACACCGCGCGTTCAGTGACACACGGAATTGCTCCTCTTAAATTTTTAACTGTTTCGAGTGACTAAAGTGCTTAGTGGAAAACTTTACCATAATTTCCATAAATCTGAAATCCTGCAGAGTATTGTGAGTACAAAAACTAATATTTGTTGTAAGACGAGACTGTTCATATTAAAGGAAAAAAAATTGAGAACTTTTTCGTGAGGAAGAGAGAGAAGCTGCCGTCCAGTTTCTGCCTTGAGGGAAATCTAGAAGAGTTGCCAGACGTGGAGCCATCACACCACATTACCTAATTTTTTGTGTAAACTGGGGAAAGCTCTTAAGCCGTTTTACCTGATCCTGTGGTTCTATATATTGTTAAAATCAGTATCCTTCCCATTTATATTAACTAGTTAGTTAGTTTGATACACGAAAAAATTGAATAATAAAAGGAAAAAAATTACCAAATACCCACCTGTCAACAGTACTGAGTTAAGTTGCCAAGTAGTACAGCAGTCCTATTTTCTTCATTTTTTTTTGCTTTTCTTTTAGCTTTCTCTTTTACTATTTTGTTATTTTGTATATATATTGAGTTAAATGTAAAGTCTAAATCCCGTGATAACATATCTTGGTTAGCAAGTCGGTTTATCAGTTAGGAAGAATATATAACAGAAACAGGTGGGTGCCACCTCGAACACAAATTCGAATTTTCCTTCAGGTTTGACTTTTGTTTTTGTTTTTCTTTTTATACTTAAATTACCATGGTCAAGTTTTTAAGTTAAGATGTGTGTTACCAGAAAGGAGACAAACTGAGTCACTAAATAGCACTTATATGGAGATATAAAAATTCTGTGTGAAGGTAAATTAGAAGTTTTTCTCTTTTTTTTTTTTTCCTCTTTCTCGTCTTCTTTCTATATTCTGTGAGAGGGAGAACATAAAAATGAAGCCATCTCTGTCCCAAACCTCTCCCACCCATGGGTCGGGAGAAGGGGTAGTCATCGGAGGACTTAAACAGAGAATCAAGAGGTTAGAGGAAATGGTTACAAGCCTTGATGAAAAATTCGGAATATGGATGGAGAAATGAAAGAGAATGAAACACTCAGAGAACAAATAAGATCTTTGGAGGAAGCAAATAAAGCACAAGGGCAGGAGAGAAAGGAACTAGAAAAAAGAATAAAGAAGCTGGAAGGGGAAAAGAGTCAACTAGAATCTAGAATTTCTAAACAAGAAGATAAAAACAAACAGCTAAATGACAACCTAAAGGAATTAGATGTTAGTTCACTGCTCTCTTCTGAGAGAGACGAGATTGCTGCTTGGAATGTTCAGATTAAGGAAAACATTGAACAGTTCAGAAAAGAGTTCCAGGAGCTGAATATGGAAAATGATGCCATGAAAACGTCCTTTGCTGATGCACTAAAGGGGAATGTGGCAGTAAAAGAGGCTGTAAAGGTGGTGGCACTGGAAAACATACAAACAGTTGACTATAAAGAGACTGTAATCGAAAAAATGAAAGACGCTGTGATGGAAAGGGCAAACCCACTCATCAGACAGGCACTTGATAAGGAGAAGACAGTGGTAATCTCAGGCATAAGTGAATCCCAGGAGCCAACATGGCAGGGGAGACTTGAAGAAAATAAAGCTAACGTTGTAGACCTGATAAGAAAGCTTGGAGTAGTATGTGGTCCTGAGGATATTGTAAACATACACCAACTAGGTAAATATTCGAGGGAAGGAAAGCCGAGACCAACAAAAGTAACCTTTGTTGAGAAAAAAAAGTCTAAAAGACCTTCAAGAATGCAAAGAAGTGTTCATTAGACGATACAGAACACAGGAAGAGATGGGAAAGATCAAAAACTTGTTGCAAGAGGCAAGAAGGTTAAATGATGAAAGAAATGAAGAAGAGAAGAAAAATTTTCGTTACAGAATACTTCCAGACAAAGGGGAGATAAAGAAGATAATGACAGAAGATCAGGGGTTGGGGCCTCATTAAGATTGTTATACACAAATGCTGATGGATTAGCTGGTAAGGCAGTAGAATTAAAAGATAGGATTCACAACAGTAAGGCAGATATAGTAGCAATTACAGAGACTAAGTTGAGTGAGGACATAAACAGTGTCACAGTTTTTCCTAAGGGCTTCAGAATACTAAGGGTCAAAAGATCTGAGAGGACTGGTGGAGGGATAGCACTGCTCATAAGTGAGAGGATTCAAGTTGAAGAAATAAACTTGGCTATAGAAAGTGAGTTCAGGGAATTTCTTGTTGCTCGCATAAATACTGGGTCAGAGAGCATTATAATAACTGTTGTATACAACCCACCAAGGAACCAAAATAGGCTTGAAATTTATGAGGAAAGTCATATAGGTACGATTGAAGTCATAAACTCAGTTGTTAACATGGCGCGGGAGAAAAAATGTAGGATTTTGATTATGGGAGACTTTAATCATAAAGAGATAGATTGGATAAATCTTGACCCACACAGTGGTGAGGACTCATTTGGGGCAAGATTCCTAGATTGCGTACAAGGGAATTTCCTACACCAACATGTAATGGAACCAACAAGAGCCAGGGGTGGGGATGAGCCATCACTACTTGATCTGGTGTTCACAGATAATGTGTTGGATATTGAAAATATTGAGTATGAACCACCAATTGGAAAGAGTGACCACTGTGTGTTGTTGATGGAGTATATCATTGAAGACATTCTTCCTGAGAGTAGAGGCACTGAGGACATGAGGAGGAACTATCCGAAAGGAGATTACATCAAAATGAATGAGCTTTTTGCAGTTATTGACTGGAGAACCTTATTTTACAACAAATCTGTACAAGAAATGTATGACATCTTTTGTGAGAAATATGGGAAGATAGTAGATTGCTGCATACCTGTCACCAAAGTAGGTGTAATTCATGCCAGAGAGAAATGGTTTGATAATGGGTGTAAAAGAGCTAAGGAGTGGAGAGACAAATGCTGGAAAAGGTAAATGGAGGAGAAAAAACATAAATGCCTGGCAAACCTACAAAAGAGCAAGAAATGACTACCTAAGTAAAAGGAGAGAGGCAGAGAGAGATTATGAGAGGGACATCACCAGGAAGGCTAAAGAAAATCCCAAGCTTTTCCACAGCTTTATCAGAGGAAAACTGAAGGTAAAAGAACAGGTTTTAAGGCTAAAGAGAGCGGATGGAAGCATCACTGAGACGGACGAAGAGATCTGCAAAGAATTGAACAAGGAGTTTCAGTCAGTATTTACAGTAGAAAATACTCCACCCCCTCAGATTGCAGTGATAGAAGCTCAAGGGCCGGTATTAGAGAACATCAACCTTACAGCCACAGAGGTATGCAAGGCGCTGATGGATTTAGATGTTCATAAAGCTACAGGTCCTGATGACATATCCCCTCATGTGCTTAAAAAATGCGCAAGCACAATATCAGTGGCACTAAGTATCATATTTAAGGAGTCACTGGAGTCGGGGGAGATTCCAAGATGCTGGAAACAAGCAAATGTGATACCTATCTTCAAAAAGGGAAGGAGGGATACGGCTCTGAACTATAGACCAGTTTCCTTGACCAGCATAGTTTGCAAACTTATGGAGAAACTACTAAGGAAACATATCTCTCTTCACTTGGAATCCTTCAACTTTTTGTCAGTGAGGCAACATGGCTTCAGAGAAGGAAGATCAACAGTAACAAACTTATTAGAATTTTATGATGAGGTAAGCCAAATCTTACAGGAAAGAGAGGGTTGGGCAGATTGCATATTCCTAGACTTCCAGAAAGCGTTTGACACTGTTCCACATGGGAGACTTATTAGGAAGCTGCAATCAATGGCTAGAATAGGTGGAAATGTCTTGGAATGGATAAAAACTTACTTAGAAGGAAGGGAACAGAGGGTTAGAGTAAGACACTCAGTGTCTGAATGGAGAAGAGTTAGTAGTGGAGTTCCACAGGGTTCAGTTTTAGGGCCACTTTTGTTCCTTGTATATGTAAATGACCTACCAGAGTGTGTAAATTCATTCATGAATATGTTTGCAGATGATGCAAAGATTGTGAAGAAAGTAAAAAACGAGAACAATGGTAGAGAACTTCTGGAGGATCTAAATAATCTGCATGAGTGGTCAGAAAAGTGGCTAATGAAATTCAATACCTCAAAATGTAAGGTAATGAGAATGGGTACAAGTGCAAGAAGGCCCAAGCTTGACTACTCGGTGGCTGGAGTACAACTTCAAGAGACAGAAAATGAGAGAGATCTAGGAGTAAACATACTGGCAGATTTGTCTCCAGAAATACATATAAATGGCGTAGTAAGGGCAGCATATGCATTCTTATCAAATGTAAGGGTAGCCTTCAGGCACATGGACAAGGAAATGTTCAGAAATATTTATGTAACCTATGTGAGGCCAAAACTCGAATATGCAGCCCCCTTTTGGAATCCGCACTTGAAAAAGCACATAGCTAAGCTTGAAAAAGTTCAAAGACATGCCACGAAACTGGTGCCAGAAATACGCAATCTCGGTTATGATGAGAGGCTGAGGGAATTAGACTTGCCATCACTCGAAGCTAGAAGAGTAAGGGGGGATATGGTGACAGTCTTTAAATTCCTTCATGGTTATGATAGAGTGGATAGGGATCGATATTTCGATATGGCTGGCTCTAGAACTAGAGGTCATAGTTTGAAGCTTCGTAAGAAAACTTGTTTGCAGGATGTAAGGAAATACTTTTTCAGTGTAAGAGTAGTTGAAAATTGGAATTCGCTAAGCGAGGAGGTAGTTAATGCTATCTCAATCCATAGTTTTAAAGACAGGTATGATAAGTATCACTAAGTCTAAAAATGGAACCGATCAGGAGACGGGAAGATACGAGCTTTGGGCTCTTTCCCGTAAACACAATTAGGTAATCACAATTAGGTAATCACACACACACATACACATTGCATATACAAAGGTTGAGTTGATTAATTTTCTCAGATACTCTGTATAAGTTTCAGTACATATTTCCTGTATATTTGTACTCACACACACACACACACACACACACACACACACACACACACACACACACACACATATATATATATATATATATATATATATATATATATATATATATATATATATATATATATATATATATATATATATATATATATCGACGAGAGGTTGTAACGAAGAAATTCAGTATGCGATCACCGTGGATAGAGGAGCTTGTATCCTCAGCGGGTGCAGAAGGATAGAGCCAGTGAGGTAGTGCCGAGTGGATACCATTATTTTTTTTATTTGCCTTTTAATGTGTCCCTATTATCCCGCATTTGAATGGAGGTGGATAAAGAGAGCATTACTGTGGATTAAACCACACTGTGGTGGGATCAAACCCGTATCTGTTAGACTCCAGTCCCCGACTTACGCGATGAGATTATAACACATGTTGTTTAGTCAGACAAGACCCCACATCAAATTCATGCAGGGGAACAAGAAGGTGGTAGTCTTGACTCTTACCCTAAGAATATGAATGAACAAATTTCAAAAAAATATGGAAAGAACGGATGAATTATGGTAGGCAGAGGCCTTTCAGCTCCTCACTTGGATAGAACCCACCCACTGAAGAACATATTGTTAAGAACACATTATCATAAGTTCCAAGATGTTGATAAAATAGATATTTGTCCTTGACTTGCTTATTGGCTGTCTTTTAGCTTCATAGCTGTCTTCGAGGGATATTTTAATGACTTAATTTTTTTTTTCCTGAGTAGCTTTAGTCTATCTTTTACCTTTTATTTATAAAGCTGTCTTTGAAAGAGATGTAAGTAATATTAAGATTTCTTCCCGACTAACTGTCAGGCTGTCTTTTATCTTTTATTTGTAAATAGTTAAGGCTGTCTTCGAGGGAGATGTCAATGATTTCAAGATTTTATTCCTGACTTACTAACCCCGTCACGGACTGAGGTTAGTAAGGGCATACACTCAGGGTAACGATTACATCTGCCAAAACAAGTCCTTCGCAAGAAGGCAACCGTCCTAGCCCTTAGTAGAAAAGGGAATTCGTGACGTAAAACCGAATCATCATATTCCTGACTAACTATCAGACATTTTTAGCTTCTATTTAGAAAACTTTACAGATGTCTCTGTGGAAGGTGGATAAGATTTCTCCCTAATTACCTTTCAGGTTATCTTATAGCTTTTGATTGTTGTTCCGGTTTTACGTCACGGACTCCCTTTTCTGTCAAGGGCTAGGAAGGTTGCCTTTTTCGAAGAACTTGTTTTGGCAGATGTAATCGCTACCTTGCGTGCATGCCCTTGCTAACCTCAGACCATGACGGGGGAGCGAACCCTCGTCTCAGAGCGCGATGTTTATGATAACATTTCTTTCTGATTAGCTGTCAAGCTGTCTTTTAGCTTTTACTTATAAAGCTTTATAGCTATCTTTAAGGGAAATGTTAGTTATTTAAAGATATCTTCCCAGTTAACTTTTCAACTGTGTTTTAATGTTTACTTATAAATCTTTATAGCGATCTTTGAAGGATATGTTAATGACTTTAGAAATCTTTCTGTCTACCTCCCAGCTGTCTTTTGCTTTTGTTTATAAAACTTGATTGTTCTCTTAGGGCCGTCATACCTAATATCAGTTTATCTATGGAAGTATTGATCCTTTTAGTTAACCAACTGTCTTGTTGACCGATGCTGTTACTTTTGCTGTTCAACAGCTGTTCAGTAACAGGTTCCTCAGATGTACTCGTATGTCAACACTAACAGAAGCATAACGAAATATTTTGGGCTCAGTCAAATATGTCCGGACAATACCAAGTTGTTGTTCTTGTTTATTGTCACTATTAATCCATATTTTGGGATAGACACAGACAGGATGGAGCTGGGGAAAGGCTGGATACCCTTCCTAATGTCCCGCTAGTAAGCTCGATCGCGGGTCTGGCAATCCACGAATTGAGTGCTTCTAGCTATTTCGCTACCGCGGTCCCAATATATATGTTGGGGATACCAAGTATTATTGAAGGAAATATTAATCAAAAGAATTCACCTCAACTCTGGGCCCAAGAGGCTAGCGAGATACAGCGACCTAACATGAACATGAGAGAAACTACTCATAGAGAAGGAAAAATAATATATAGTGATATAACAGTGGAACAGTACTCCCAAGCTTTGGTTTCAATGAGCGTGAAAATAATAATAATAATAATAATAATAATAATAATAATAAGAAGAAGAAGAAGAAGAAGAAGAATTAGTAGAAGAGTAAAATAAAATAATATATATATATATATATTATATATATATATATATATATATATATATATATATATATATATGTATATATATATATATATATATATATAAATATATATATATATATATATATATATATATATATATATATATATATATATATGTATATATTATATATATATATATATATATATATATATATATATATATATATATATATATATATATGTGTGTGTGTGTGTGTGTGTGTGTGTGTGTGTGTGTTTTGAAATCTTATGAAACTTTCACCATATATGAAAGTCCACTGAAAGGGGGAGGGGAGGAAGGGTTTTTCGTTGCATTCTACTCATGCTAATCACATCCTTACAATGGCTTTCCTTCGAGGCTGGAATGTGTGTCAACTATTTCAAATCACATAATAGGAGTTCGAAGTAACTATTTCTACGTCATTATATAGTATGCGATGGAGAATCTGTACATTGGAAAGTTAGTTCTCTCTCTCTCTCTCTCTCTCTCTCTCTCTCTCTCTCTCTCTCTCTCTCTCTCTCTCTCTCTCTCTCTCTCTCTCTCTCTCTCTCCTCTCTCTCTCTCTCTCTCTCTCTCTCTCTCTCTCTCTCTCTCTCTCTCTCTCTCTCTCTCTCTCTCTCTCTCTCTCCCTCTCTCTCTCTCTCTCTCTCTCTCTCTCTCTCTCTCTCTCTCTCTCTCTTCTCCTCGGGGCGTTTTCATCCGCTAATATGTAATAATTGTACTACTACTACAAATAATGATAATAATAATAATAATAATAAAAATAATAATAATAATAATAATAATATTAATATTGTAATTAATATGCTTTTGGATAGACCAGAAAATGTTGTATTAAATAAACATTATTGTAAAAGCCAACAATCTTCATAGTATATTAAGCAAGTAGACCGTCAATTAACAGAATATATATATATATATATATATATATATATATATATATATATATATATATATATATATATATATATATATATATATATATATATATATATATATGAGAAAGGAAAATTATATTTAGTTTTTCTCTTCCTATTTTTACTGCCTTAATATTTGTGAAAATAAAATGAAAAAAAATCGAATGTGCCAGTGAATTAGTGCGTGTTATTCCCGTAGATATTTTTACATGTAAT
>JAXCGZ010010521.1:20000-27681 GCA_037179515.1 Halocaridina rubra | reverse complement strand
AACTCAAAATCTATTACATGATTTACCATTGACAATGCTTCTTGGAATGCAATCAAATTATTTTTCATAAATATTCCCTCCATCGAGAATTATTATCATCAGGTTAAAAACATCACGAACAAATCACATCGAATAGAAATAGCAAATTCTTCTATTTAATTGTAAGTGAAACAAAGACTCACACACATTTACGTCCATACGCTCCCATTTAAACCAGAGCTATACATTTTAAACCGCCTACAAAACTTCTGATACATTCGACGCCCGGATTCGACCAGCCAGCTCTAATTCATGGAAAACTATCTAGCAGTTGTAAACAATTCCGGGACGTTTATAGAAAAACGTTTGCCTGTTGCTTTACGGACTGACTGACCTCTTTTTTTTTTTTTTTTTTTTTTTTTTTTTTTCCCACCGACACCATTGTTTTGATCATAAAACAACGCATCCGAGTGGATCCTATATTTAATGCGACGTATTGACACTTTCCAACCACAGTGAAATTGCAAGAAAATGAATTTCTATCTGTTTTTCGTGTGTGCCCGCCTTTTTCTGCTTACACAGACCTATTTGAAAGGACTCACGCTAGTTGTCTATATCTCGGTTTCTATTAGATTTTATTGATTCCTCTTTACCTGCTTTACGTATATAGACCTGCTGTAAGTGTCTCATATTAGATTTTTTTTCTTTTGCATTCAAGTTATTATTAACTTCTGCTAGCACAGTTCTTTTCTACGTACACGCAGCAATTTCAAATGACCCATGTCTGGCTTTCTTTTTCCCTATTTCTATTGATTTTCTTTTATTTCTGTAAATACCCTCCTGGCGTATCAATAAACCCTGATGTCAATGTCCCCATTTTACACCTGTGTTTTTCCATTCTAAATCAGCTTGGTTCTACTTCCACGTGTTTTTTTTAAGTTCATACTCCTGTTCTAAATGTCCCATTCTAGTTTTGTCATCCGCCAGTTTCTTCGAACCTCTATTCATTTTTAAGTGTACCCTTCTTTTTATCTCATATTGCATCTGTTCTTTCTATTATTTTCTATATCTGTTTATGTGCCTAACTCCTTTTTCTATATATAGACTGATTTTAATTTCCTTTTCTAGTGTTGGCTCTTGAATTATACATTAATTCCCTTATCCGTTTTCCATATTTCATTTAACATTGTTATTTTTTATTTGGTTCTGAAGGCATTACATTGGAAAGGGTACAGACTGACACTCCTCCGGTTGCATAGAGCATTAGGATAGGTGCACGGTGGCACTATCTGAATGGCATATAACATTGGGACATGTGCACGCTGGCACTCCCAAGTTGCACAAAAGGGGATTACTGTTAATGTCTCTTTGCTTCTGAATATAATTACTTCACCACTGGTCTTTCACAGCTAATGGCACTCTAACCGTACTTTCTAAGGTCACAGCGACTGCCAATTAAGTTAATTACTCTCTCCTTCTCACCCCGTACGCATACTTTGGCCTCTGGTGAATGCGTGTGCACTTTGACTCAGCCATGCCCTTTACAAGAGAATTGAGGCCACTGTATAGGCATGTATGTCTTACTCTTTTAAGATTGTAGAGGCGAAGTCGGGACTTCCTGGGTGGATGTTTGTGCTGATTCTTTTTTTTCTCTCTCTCTTCGTCTACGTTTTCATTTCTTTATGATGATATTTTTCATTCATAAATTTCATTCTTTTAATTCTGAAGTAAGATGCTGTATTTTCAACATTTAAATTGTGGCATTATGAAGTTCGCGGAGAGACTGCTTGAATACTAACTCCACATATCTGAGTGTACTCAGCCTCCAGCGATAACAAGGGCAATCACGCAAAGGATACTAGCTATGGTCTCTATTTCAGCATGCAGGAGAGATCTGACGTAGTGACGCTATACAAACCACAAGTTAATGCTTTTTTCTGTCATGAAAGATGTATATACTTCCATCATCTGTGTATCAAATACATAATTTATACAGATATAATATGTCTAATATTACATCAAAATACAATAAACATTATTATTTCTATAAAACTGTTCCACAATTACAAAGATATCTTTAGGGTATATCTCTGGTTTCATGGATGAGAGAGAGAGAGAGAGAGAGAGAGAGAGAGAGAGAGAGAGAGAGAGAGAGAGAGAGAGAGAGAGAGAGAGAGAGAGAGAGAGAGAGAGAGAGAGAGAGAGAGAGAGAGGAGGAGAATAGCAGGGGAGGGTTGATATAGTGGGACGAGAGAGAGAGAAAGAGAGAAGAGGAACAATACAGTGCATCTCATGATGGCTGGTAATACAGCCAGATATATATGACAGCTCAACTGCTTCGTTTATCATACATTATCTTATGTCAGCATAGACTCAGTCTTCAAAAGAACCGTTTATTCGGCATTCTGAAGAGTTGCTTTGTTTTGATAAGAGCGTTTGCCAGCGATTAGAATAAAGCAGAAGAGGATGCAAAGCGATTAAAATACAAGGATTGAATCCGGTTAAAAGAGTCGTAGTTGAGGATGTCAGAAAGACGTGGTTGTGGTCCCACCCACTCAGACCGGGTAGGGAAGGGGAAGGGATAGACGTTTGGGCGTAATAATTTCCTGTTATATTCAACAAACCGAAACATTTGGCAGTCCATTATGCGGCAGCGCCCCGTACAAGAGCATTAAGGATAAGGGATGTGGGTGAATATAGCTCTCTCATTTACTTTTACGATGCTTGATATCAAAAGCGAAAAGGAAAGACCGGCAGCCTGGGGCACAATACTTGCCAAGGACTCTGATGTCATCCATCAGGGGAAGCTTTGCAGTGAAGGAGCCTCTCGCTTATTTTTCTCTCCATGGTCTGTTTGCATCTCTCTTCTTGTTTTTCTTCTTTCGTTCTTCTTTAAATATGCCGTCCTTGCCCATTTATTAGACCGTGTTTATTTACATTAATGACATATTTTGTTTATAACTGATCTGTAGTCGGGGCAAAAACTGCTTCTTCTCCTCCACCTCCAGAGTCTGCAACTCTCTTCCTCCTTCAGTCTTTCCTTACTCCTATGACCTATCTACTTCAAATATATGATCTACTGTCATCTCAGACCTTAAGCCTATCCTATTTCTAGGTCTTCATTACTTTGACTGCTCTTGAAGCCAGTTAGTTCTTTTCCTGTTGTTTATCATTCTCTTATTTCTGCCTTATACTTAACTTCCACTTTTTCTTCGTCTCAATATTTTCTTGGTATCCGAGCCCAGTGAGGCCAAGTTTCCTGCATGTTCCGGTGTTACACTCATAACAAAATTATCCATACAAATAAACATATAAAAATATATACAAGTAAAATTCTTTATGTGCTATTGTTAGTGTTAAATTGACAATCATTTCAATATCCTATTCTGATTTATTTATAAATGTATATACTTATTGACATAGAGAGATTATAAAAATACAAATAAGAAAATAATTAAAAACATAAAAAAAAAATATTCAAACTTTGTTGCTTAGTGTTCAAGTTATGCTTTGATATAATTATTGTCTCCACTGATTCAATCATCTATTTATAAACAGGCGTTTTGATGTATCACATTTCATGATCTATACAGCTGAATACCTATTATGCAACTGTCAGTACTATAAAGCACTCATTAATGTGTTACAATTAGTCCCCATTCAAATGGGGGTGGACACAGACAAGTTTAAGTAGGGAGAGCAAGGTTGCATGCCATTTATAACGCTCTGCGGTGAGATCGAACCCCCGTTAGTCGCTTTCCGACCTGCGAGTTCTCCTACTAACCGCGGCCCCCACGCAAATGTTCGTACCATGGTGCCTCGGATTCAGTACCTACTTGCTCGTCGGTACTTGAACCAGCCCACTATAACTCAACGGTACTTGAACCGCCCCACTATAACTCGTCAGTACTCGAACCATTCCATTATAGCGCTTGCGAAAGGGACTGAATCGAATCCGAATGGAAAACAGCACTTGCAAAATAAAAGCAAAATCATATTTTACACAAAAATAAACGCAAAAATTGAATAAAAAGCGCGTCAGAGACAGAACAGAGGAGTTTAATACAAAGATGAAAAACTGTGTATTTCTATATATACAGAATTTAAAACTTTGACATATCTATTACTAAAAATTAATTAACCTTTTACAATTTGATTTTCCTTCCGATGGAGAAAATATTACGGAGAGGATTTTTGTAAACTAATCCAGATAGACAGAATCATCAAATAGCTATACAACAATAGGCGGTATATTTAATAAAGTACACTGACATTTTCATATACAAATGAACCAATAGTTGTATGCTACCAAACTATTAACACGTAAAAAAAATAAAATAATAATAATAATAATAATAATTTCTATATATCAGAGCACGATCGTTCCATTCCGCTACCAGCAGGAGACGTGAGGCTGATATCCCAACCGACCACTAAAGGCGCCACTCTAAAACAGAAATGGCCAACGGGGAATCATAACCAAAACATACAATAATTCATATATTAGGATGTTTTCCTGTAAGCAACAGCACTGCCGTTTAACAGGCTTAGCGAAGGAGGTTAATAGGTTTCTAACTGTGTACGCTTTGACTCGGCCATCTCTTCCTCAAGGGGGGTTGAGGCAATTATATATATTTATATCCATAAATAATACTAGTAAAAATAGGGAAATTCATAACAAAAAAAAAAAATCAGAATTTAAGTATGCTGTTTAAGCGAAATTAAAGTAATGTACTATCAAAATAAAATGGCTGTAAATCTCCTTGTAAGGGGGTGGCCGAGTTAAGGCACATCCAATTTTTATGGCTCTGGTTGGAGTGTTTCCACCAGAACCTCCTCATATGCTTTACCTTCGAGTAAGGAAGTTTTAAAAGGGGATTCCCTGTCTCCTTTTTTTTCGCGCCCGAGGACTCGGGAAGGCTATTCTCGTCTCCCGCCCCGCCCCAGGAGAAAGAAAAAAATAAACAAAGAAATAAGACAGTGTGCAATATGGGAGGCAGAGGGCACTCAGATTGTTACAAAAACTAGAAACAATTCACCAAAAATCATAATTCTCATCATCATTATTAGAAAATTATTCGGATTTACGTCACGGACTCCCTTTTCTACCAAAGGACTAGGACGGTTGCCTTCTTGCGAAGGACTTGTTTTGGCAGATGTAATCGTCACCCTGGATGTATGCCCTTGCTAACCTCAGACCGTGGCGGGGCGCGAACCCTCGACCTGACGCCTCAAAGTCGCAGACGCTACCGCTCTGTCACGGTGATTACTAATCCTTATTAGAGTATAAAGAAATAAAAATAACAAAAATCACTGTATGTTTTCTTGTTTGCTGAAGTGCGGTCAACAACAAATTCGATAAAAAACAAAAAAATACAGACGAAAAGTTGCTTTCTATAAATCATATGATTTACTCTGCCAAAAATAATAATACAAGTAAAACAAACAAGCAAACAAAAATACAAGCAAGCCATAGAATGATATTTTGTTTGTGGAAATATCAAATCAAATATTAAGATGCCAAATAGTAAATGAATATTAAATCAACAAACAAACAAAAATGTCAAACAAAGTCACCGCTTGACTTCCCTGTTGCTGAATTATAGAGAAAAACAATAATATCTCTAAAATACAACAACAAAAATATGAGGTGCAAGCTTGCTTTTAATCCACATATCACTAATTATTGTTACCAGAAAAAATTATAAACATAAACAAAGGAATATAAAAAAGAAGAAAAAAACAAGAACTTATGGTCAAAAACAATATCTCTAAAAAAAAAAAAAAAAAAAAAAATATATATATATATATATATATATATATATATATATATATATATATATATATATATATATATATATATATATATATATATATATATATATATATATATATATATATATATATATATAAGGTGCAAGCTTACTCTTAATTCACATATCACTTAATTATTGAGAAAAAGAATATATATATATATATATACTATATATATATATCAAAGGAATATAAAAAAGACAAAAAAAACACAAAAACAAAAACAAAGACAAAAAATACAAAAAAAAACAAAAACAAGACAAAAGGACAAACACAAAAACAAAGACAAAAAAGACAAAGTACTTCTTAAAAAAGACAAAACAAAAACAAAAACAAAGACAAAAAAGACAAACACAAAAACAAAGACAAAAAAGACAAAGTACTTCTTAAAAAAGACAAAACAAAAACAAAACAAAGACAAAAAAGACAAACACAAAAACAAAGACAAAAAAGACAAAGTACTTCTTCTTCTTTCCCGAATTACGATTATAACAACAATGAGGTTCTCAAATCAATTATCCGAATCACACAATAATCGAGTTAATTAGTAATGGAGATAAAAATTCCCATTAACCCATTAGATACATAGATTATTTCTCCATTTTTTTTTCTATTTCTTGATCTCTCATTATCACTTTGAGTTGGTAAATTTGATATGAACAGTGTGCTGGGCAGTTAATTAATACCGGATACATCAAACAGCCAAGGTAAAAGATTTTATTTATATCCCATAAAAGTTTTACTAAATGTAATAACTTTATGTGAAAACTACTAATTTGAAATGTCTTTTGATTTTAATTATTATATATATATATATATATATATATATATATATATATATATATATATATATTTTGTTTTTTTTGTTTTTACAGAAGGGCGTTTTTCGGGGGGTACAAGAGCGAAGATATAAAGGAGGGCCGAATAATTATCTATCTATATGCCAGTGCTATAATCCTATTCATAATGAGGATGGCTAAGTCAAACCAAAACCTTGACTCTTCTCATTAGCAAATACAAAGGCGGGGGATTCATCCCCAAGTCCCTTCATTCCACCCCATTTATACGACATTTATGATACGCAGGGGAAAACGGACGCAGTATTCTGCCCCCCCCTCCATCATAATATCGCACCATATGGCTATTCTGCGATTGATCCCATACTTATAAGCAATATTTTCAGGGTCACGGATGCAGAACCAAAAATAAAATTAAATAAAATGAAAGATCATATAGGAAAAAAATAAAAAAATAAAAATGAGTCAGTGATTTCAAGCTAATGCATAAGAACATTAATTATAGTTAATACAAAAAAAAATCTATACATAAATAAAGAAGAAATGTAAAATATAATCTTTCCTTCCCTTTCGAAAATTATAAATAATATATAAGAAAAAGCAAGTCTTTACTTTTTATTAAGAAAGTATGCACACGCATACACACACACAGACACACACACACACACACATATATATATATATATATATATATATATATATATATATATATATATATATATATATATATATATATATATATATATATATATATATATATATATATATATATATATATTTATATATATATATATATATATATATATATATATATATATATATATATATATATATATATATATATATATATATATATATATATATATATATATATATATATATATATATATATATATATATATATATATATATATATATATATATATATATATTATGTATATTATATTATATATATATATATATATATATATATATATATATTATATATATATATATATATATGTATATATATATATATATATATATATATATATATATAATATATATATATATATATATATATATATATATATATATATATATATATATAT
>JAXCGZ010010521.1:0-15000 GCA_037179515.1 Halocaridina rubra | reverse complement strand
CTTATTATGCCTATTTTGTTTAGTGCAGAGCCACAGGACAGGCACATGCGAGACTATTCTATTGCATGAGACAAGGGAAGTCCCTGCTTCGTAGGTACAGGTTGTGAAACAACAGACGCCACTACTCTCCCCTCTACACCTTCGACGAGACTATGTATATAGTACACATAATCACCACAGAATGAGGCGGACTCAAACTCTGATCCTCTGGTTGGCAGCCCAGTCTTTAACTCAATGAGCCATGGTATGCTACCCAAATACCCCAAATTAGGAAATATTTCATCAGCAGCTCTCGTCATATTCATATGGGGTCGCTGTATATCACATATCTCTTGGAGATTAGCGTTGATTTGTGTTCAAATTTTGACGGTCGGGCGCCCTTTCTGACACCTAACCTCTCTATTGATCCGGTCTTAGGACCAGAACCGAGTTGAACAGGCTTGCTCCCCCAAGTGGCTGGATTATAACCCAGACGAGAAAATATGGATAATATAATTCACGAATAATAAACAAATAAAAAAGGATAAATGACTCTCATTTTGAATCCTTCACCCTACCTCTATTTTCCCCTCTTTTTTATTTATCTATTTATTTATTCATTTATTTATTTTTATTTAGTTTTAAAGCCCAGAGGGCAATAAAGCTTAAGCCATCAAATGAATCCAGTTTTCAGAGAGGGGAGTGAGAGGGAAGAGGGGTAAAATGACGATGTTGGGGGCAGAGAGAGAGAGAGAGAGAGAGAGAGAGAGAGAGAGAGAGAGAGAGAGAGAGAGAGAGAGAGAGAGAGAGAGAGAGAGAGAGAGAGAGAGAGGATGTTTAAAGGAAAGATTCACGGGGGTCTGAGAGAGGGTTTCCCATTCCAGCTGTCGCGGGTGAGCTGTGAGTAGCGAGCGAGTAATACCCCTCGTAAAGCTTTCACACTGCTCCAGTTCTCGTCGATCAGGCTGCCTGATAGCTGTTATGGGGGTTCTAGACCATCACCACTACTACTACTATTCCTACTGCTATTACTGCTACTACTACACTGACAGACGCAGCAGCAACATCCTGCACTGGTATGTGTTATTATAGTATACTCATTTTCATGCCTACTTTTGGTGCTGTTGTTATATATTAAATAAGAGATATTAATGATGTTTCTTCTGTTCATCTCCAAGACAAACTCTGCAGTCATTTGGTTCTGTTATTACAGCAGAGTCATTCTCTTGGTTATATCTGGTACCGCTGTTATGCATTTGTAGATATGAGATATTAATGATATCTCACTTGTTTATCTCCAGGAGAAAATCTACAGATCTTACCTGAGATATTATTGCATTTTCTTTCTTCTATCTGTTTCTGATGTTGTTGTTATACAGGAGATAATATGAGATAGTGGTTCATGTCTCTTTGACTCTTGTTGCAATAGCAAAACTTCTACCAGCCAGTCCTATTATTGGGAAGAATTTTCATACTGATGCCAAGATACCCTTTGGGTACGTGGCTGATGCATCTCAAGAAACATTTTCTTATTATGTAATTTTTTTACATTAATCCCTAAATAACCATATTTTATCCTAAAGCACACTACTTCTTAATATTTTCTGGAAAGCATCACCAGTTTTACAATATTCCTTATCTATAGATAATCATGAGAAAAGAGCAACTTATTGAATAATAATGCCCACATTACTTGCACATGACATCTCAAGAAGAAACTTTGTATCGTCAGTTTCTTCCTGTTTCTAACTGTACATGCACCAAGCTCTTGTAACTCCTCTTCTGATATCTTTTGGTACATTTGGGATGTGATTGATATTGGTGTGACAGGGATGAGCATGAGTGACTGGGACATGGGAATGCAATTCCTGGAAGGTTGTCTACTAAATCTAGAGATACTATTATCGCACAGGCTCTTGTTCCCCCCCCCCCCTCTCTCTCCCTCTCTCTCTGCTGTTACGTTTTAGGTAAGATCTCATGCTGTTGAGTGATGGGGCTCCAGAGGTTGAGAAACTAGGTGATTAGGAAGGAGATACGAGAGACGTTCAGGTCTTTGCTGGCATATATTAGAGACTACAAGACGCTGGGCGCCAGCGTTACGGCTCTTCTTGGCATCGTACTTTACTTGCTTACACTATACATCCTATAAAGACATAGTTTCATACAAGGGCCTAGAATGGAAGTGCATGATAAGATACACAATAATTGTCATGGGTTGTTTTACAGGAAGTGTACCTCGGAAAGTCTTTCAAAAATGTACAGACAATTACGCACAAATATCAAGTGTTATTTCAGTATTCACGTACACTACTTAGCTTTAAATATACACATAATTAAATAACTGTTGTAGACTGCTTCTATTGAGAGTCTGTTTTTTAAAAACTTTGAAAACTGAGTAAAAAAAAAAAGTCGATTTTTAAAGATTTAAAATTCACTCATAGCATAATAAGTGACAGGTTTTTATTAGTGAAAATCTTGCTCTGCAAGGCTTAAAAATTGAGAAGTTTAGAACATTTGGAGAGTACTGTAATATGAGAGAGAGAGAGGAGAGAGAGAGAGAGAGAGAGAGAGAGAGAGAGAGAGAGAGAGAGAGAGAGAGAGAGAGAGAGAGAGAGAGAGAGAGAGAGAGAGAGAGAGAGATACTAATCACAATTTTGTTCATTATTAAAGAAAATTTAATCATAATTCTTATACACAACAATTTCTGTATTTCAACTGTTCTCTCTCTCTCTCTCTCTCTCTCTCTCTCTCTCTCTCTCTCTCTCTCTCTCTCTCTCTCTCTCTCTCTCTCCTCTCTGGGTACTCTAATATATCTAAATAGGGTAAAAGACTCATTTGAAACATCAACTCGTATAATAATTGTCCAGTCCGTAGCTATGAGTTTAATAAATTACTGTTTCAAAGTTTGGGGATGTACAAATAAGACTCAATTACAAAGAATACAAAAGTTACAAAACTTTGCAGCACGAGTGGCTGTTGGCAACGTAAGAAAATACGAGCACATTTCTCCTGTTTTAAAAGATCTAGAATGGATAAAGATTAGAGATAAATATGTTTTTGATATATGTACCTTTGTTTTTAATATACTAAGAAACAATCTTCCTGATTGTTTGTATAATTTTTCTACAGTAACCTCAGTTACCGGGTTAACTACCCGTCAAGGGGAAGATTTATTAGTACGAAGGTCTAAATCTGATATTGGCTCAAGAGATATAAACATTCGTGGACCTCATTTATATAATAAGCTTCCCAGTGAACTAAAAAATGCTTTTTCAGTGCATACTTTTAAATGTAATCTTAAGAAGTTACTCTTAAAGGAAGATTTTACTTGTAATTTTTAATGGTACACCCATCTTTATGATTTGTTTGTTTTAGTATGTCTATATTGCACACCACAGATGTCTATCTGGAATATATATGTATTTTATTTGAATACCCAATGTACATTGGAAATAAAGGTTTATTATTATTATTATTATTATTATTATTATTATTATTATTATTATTATTATTATTATTATTATTATTATATTACTCTCTCTCTCTCTCTCTCTCTCTCTCTCTCTCTCTCTCTCTCTCTCTCTCTCTCTCTCTCTCTCTCTCTCTCTCTCTCTCTCTCTCTCTCTCTCTCTCTCTCGCTTAGCAATACTCAGTTTACTGACATGCATAGAACGCAATAAACCTATACTGGTAAGGATATCTTCATATTCAAGTTGTTTTAGAATTATGTTCCTACTTACATAGGTGTGTGCGCATGCGTGCGTTTGTGTCTGTTTCTGTGTGTGTGCGTGTGTGCTTAGGGCTTTTGTCTTTAAGTGTGTTTCAGATAGACTGAATGTGCATATTTGTGTGTGCGTTTGTCTTTATGTGCGTGTGTGTGTGTATGTGTGTGTAAGTGTGTATGTATGTGTGCGCGTGTGTGCGTATGTATGTGCTGTGAAGTGTATTCATTAAATTCATGTTTAATGAATACTGGATGTTAAATTTCGAAAGATATTGTGCACACAAAAAGGGATTCACGTGTTTGTGATGCTCTAAGTCTTCTTACACTTTTTACTTAAAAAATAATAAAAAAAAAATGTATATCAAACTTATATAAGTATTCTCCCTTATGCAAGCCAAGTTTGAACAACATGTGACCTGGTTTCAAAAATCTTCTAAAGATATGAAAACCTGATAACACTTCTAAGAAGCCTTAAGCAATGTCCACAATTAATTTCATTTTCATCATTTTTCGAATATTCTGCAAGTCTCTGATAACCTTTCGAACTGCACGAGATATGACCAACTGTGCAAAATATGACCTGTAGAAAAAATGACCTATTTTCAAAGAGTTTAAAAAATTATAACACCAGATAACTTGTAAAGTAAGCATGAGGAAAGCTCAAATATTATTTATTTTATCAATTTTCAAATAGCAAATTTTGAAAACCTGTAAGTGTACCATTACAGCAAACTCATGAATATATAATATATATTCTGAAATTTTTCCAAAAAAATTTAAATTTGACAAGTTTTCTCTGGTAGGCATTAGGTACAATACAAATCTCATTTTATTTCAATCCATTTCCAAAATTTCAACAAACATGGCATACTTTTTCGTAATGTACCAATACAGCAAACCCAAAAAGTAACAAACAAGCATATCATATATATATCGAGTCAGCCATAGAAGTCACGACTGATATACAAATACAGTTGAAGTACAGCATGCGGCAGTCAGCTCTCAAATACCCATAAACATAGTGGAAAAGCAACTCTCAAATACCTATAAACCAGGTCAGAGGTCAATTGTCATCCATTTGATGATATCCAGGAAGGGAAATCAGAGGTAGGAATAGAAGCGGGGCCAGAGGAAATCTCTAAAAGCATACTACATCTTCCGCCTTAGCTTGCGAGATGGAAGCAAAACGCCAGAAACCACCGCCGATATAAACCAATAACTCATGATTTTCTTCCAGTATTTTTGTCGGAAGGGAGACTGCTTCCCAAACCAACCCATAAGTAACGAGGGCCATCTGGTGGGTGGGTGGGAAGCGGAGGGAAACTGGGAGGGAGCGAGAGATAGCAGTAGATGGGGTACGAAGAAAGAAAATAAAACAGACATAGGAGGAGGAGGAGGAAACACGAAGAGGAGGAGGGGTATGAGCTAGGTAGGGGGTGATAAGGGCGAGGGGAAGAGAAGAAGGGTAAACCTGAGGGAGGGGAGAGAGAGAAGAAGAGAGGAAACTTATTACGCTGGTTTTGTGGATATTGTTGAGAGATTTTTCAAACAGGGGAATTAAACTTTTGCCTTCCTTACCAAACAGAATGGCACTAAAGTATTATTATTATTGTTATTATTATTATTATTATTATTATTATTATTATTATTATTATTATTATTATTATTATTATTATTATTATTATTATTATTATTATTATTATTATTATTATTGTTGTTATTATTATCATATATATATATATATATATATATATATATATATATATATATATATATATATATATATATATATATATATATATATATATATATATATATATATATATATATATATATAAAATATATATATATATATATATATATATATATATATATATATATATATATATATATATATATATATATATATTATATATATATATAATCACAAAATATTAATTTCCTCTTTGCAAGATATCAAATTCCAATTCTACATCAGTTAAACACCTAGATATATTTTTTTCTTTTTTTAGACGCTGGATTATTAGTTTTACAAAATTCATCGTTATATTAAATTGATCTAAACAATAAATTCAGTATTTTTTTTTTTTTAAAGTCACTACTTTTAAAATTCCCAGTAGATTCTACTGTAGTAGATGAAGTTATCTACTCTGTATTTTATACAGTGCTCAACTCGGCAAGCGACAAACCCGAGTTTGAGTCCATTGCGGGACGTTAGGAAGAGCATCCATTCTTAATTCCACCTTTATGCGAATGAGGAGTGATATTAGCTAGTAAAATAGATGACCTGAAGCACTCCCAGCGAAATATTTCGCTAGTTATAAAAGATAAATAAATTCTTCAGTGTAAAAAAGCGTGTTTTACGTCACGGACTCCCTTTTCTACCAAGGGTTAGGACGGTTGCCTTCTTGCAAAGGACCTGTTTTGGTATATGTAATCGTTACTCTGAGTGCATGCCCTTGCTAACTTCAGACCGTGGCGGGGCGCGAACCCTTGACCTGACGCCTCAAAGTCGCGGACGCTACCGCCTGAGCCACGGTGAAAAAATAAATAAATTCTTCAGTATATTAACAATAAAGAGAAAGTTCAGTTTACCCTTGACCGCAAGAGAAAACGTAAATATAAATATTACTTAAATAACTTCCTAAAAGAATTGTACAACAATACACAGACTAGCAGGGATGAAACTTATAATAAAATACATAGGGAGAGTTTCTTAACAGAAGGTGATGACACCTAAAAAAAAAAAGATGTATAAATAAATAATTGAATAAGAGAAGTAAAAAGTTTCCAGGACCATTCTACCTCGAGAGAAGTATGCGAGGGACGACAGAATGAAAGATAAAAGTCTCATAAGAAAGACACTATGGAAGACGCTGAGGACCTCACTCGAACAGGTTTCCTAACTTAAATGCAAGAGAAGAGGCCGCGATACCATCCTCCCAATTCTTTGGATGGAGTCTTGACCCCCTATAACAGCTCTTCACAGATGGCATTCTTGATAAAAGTATGTCCATAGTATGAAGGCGAAAAGAGGTGATGCCGAGATGCTGAAGATGGTGATGATGAGGCTGGAAAGGTGATGAGATGGGTCTTCGTGTTGCGATGTTGGGACTCAGTTGATGAGGTATTTTCTTTATAAGGTCTGGGAGATGGTACTGAATAAAAAAGGGGTTTCGTACACAAAAAACAAAAACAAAAAACTTAACAGCTAAATAGTGGCTGGACTGTTTTTAAGAAGTTGAAAAGATATTTCACTATATTTAGCGTGTACTACTTTTACGTGTTATGCGTCACTATTAGCACCATTTGAGGCTGGGCATAGATAAATTAATACTGGAGAATTAAGGTTGCTTTCTAATAAGGTACTATCCATTTGGGGGTGGCCACAGATGAACTGAAGCTGGGGAACTAAGGCTTATATATTACAATTTAATGCTATTAAAATATTTGTGATATATCTATTTGAAAAGAGAACTGCAAACAGATACTTCATTACGATCATAATCGAACTTTGAACCCTTGAAGAATCTATTCCACCTCTAACCCACTAACGTACCTAATACTCCATAAGCCAAGCTAATTAACAGGACATGATGCTAGCATCACGCTGGTGGATGCCACGATCCATTCCTTCTCACCAGGTGGTTCTGGCGAAAAAAATCTATACTATCCACCTTAATAAGTAAAACCCAGGACATGCTGGGTGAGTTCTGTTTTCTAAAGAAAACCTAAAGTCCTTGTTTTTTTTTCGCTCGATGCGCCATTCATAAGACAGATATACAAATTATAAAAATGCAGGTTGTCTTCAGTAATGCTGTTTCACTATACTTGTAATTCTTAGCAGAGACAGGGATAAATAAATATTATTACTGGGATCGTTGTAATATATATATATATATATATATATATATATATATATATATATATATATATATATATATATATATATATATATATATATATATATATATATATATATATATATATATATATATATATATATATATATACGCACACTTACACACACACAATTTCCTCATTCCGTGCCAGCATAACATCCATGAAATCCGTCATAATGGCACTGAAAAATATTTCACATCACGACAGAATTCGTTGCATTTTCAAACACACACAGAATAAAATCCTTAATCCATATTATTATAAAAAGCTTATAGGCTCCAACCCATTGCCTTATCTGGAAGCAGCAGGCAGAGGTCAAAGAGAAAAGTGGACGATAGACCTTTTTTTTTTAATGTTTTACGTGTCACTATATGTCCCCATTTGGGGGGGGGTGGATCCAGACGCACTGAAGCTTGGGAATTAACCCTGGATGCCATTTCTATTACCTCGTCATGGGCTCGAGCACGGGTTTGTCACCTCACGTGGTGAGCAGTCTACCGCTACTCTATGGCGGTTCCCAGCAGATAGGGGTCAACAGAAAAGAGTCCAAAGACTAATAGATTTTTTCTAAAGATTTTTCCTAACTGGAGAAGACGCTGTTTTACAGTGACTCCAAGCAGTTGATTTGTGGCTATCGTAAGGCGACACACTGGGTGTGCCAGTTAATATATATGTGAAGCTACCAAAGAATTATGGCTTAAATATATATATTTTCATTAATGGCTTGCTGCCTCTATGAATATTCTCATTAAAAAGGTAATTATGCCACTAGTGTTCACGCACACATACATATTATATATATATATATATATATATATATATATATATATATATATATATATATATATATATATATATATATATATATATATATATATATATATATATAACATTTAATTGCGGTTCTGACAAAAAGAAGCCTTAAGATCGACAGAGAGAAGTTGAATTTGGGATCTCCTGAGTGGGAGCCAGGAGATATATCCTCTGAACTATTGACGAGAGAGAGAGAGAGAGAGAGAGAGAGAGAGAGAGAGAGAGAGAGAGAGAGAGAGAGAGAGAGAGAGAGAGAGAGAGAGAGAGAGAGAGAGAGAGAGATGTACGGCTGATGTCTGTCGTAACTCTCCTGAAGAGAGGGTGAGTAGGAGGAAGTGGAGGAAGAGGAGAGGGATGAACAGAAGGGGGAAGAGGGGGAGGAGGAGGAGATATAGGGGAGGAGGAGGAGATATAGGGGAGGAGGGGAAGAGAGAAAGAGATGCGAGCCCGGCTGCAACAGAATATAAACAGGATATATGAACTTAATTTTGACAATAGAAAGTATTACCAGAGCCCCTCGCAATTCTCTCATTATGTCACACAAATTCAGCTCCTCTTCCTCCTCCTCCGCCTCCTCTTCCCACTTTACTTAGCCCCTCCTCCTCCTCCTCTTTGCTTAGCATCTACCTCCTCCTCCCCCCTCCTCCTCCTCCTCCCCCTCCTCCTCCTCCTCCTCCTCCTTCTCTTCCCTCTCCCATCTCCATTTTGTCCTTCCCGAACCATAACTCCTTTTCTATTTTCTCTAGTTTCTTTCTATTATATATCTCTGTATATTCTTCGTCTTCTTCTTCTTATTATTCTTATTCTTCTGCAAGTCTTCCTATGTTTACATAGGATCACTGTTCTCAACAGGCACTTCGAAGCTCTGTCAAATAACGTTAACTTGTCTTAGAGTTTTACTTCCGCTTGCCCTTCCAGACACTAACCTTGTCCTTTCATCCGGACTTGAAACCAGAACTGGAACTGAACTGGATTGCTCCCCCAGTAAGTATTCTATTTCAAGAAGTTACAAAGAAATTTATTTCATCTATAAGTTAATTTCATCTATAATCCACCCTTTGATGGGTAGGTGGTTCAGTGCTCGACTCAAAACCAAACAGGTCTCAAGGTCACCTTCCGAAGTAGGTTCGTTCAGCACTTATTTTCCAAACTCTTATGAATAAGAGAGAGGGTAATGGCGTCCCTCGTGTAGTATCCTCCGTCATCTCAGCAGAGTCAATGAGTACGGATTTAATTGACAGGAATCACTGTCGAAGTAATATCTACAAGTAACATCTACATCTACAAGTAACAGCTATAAGTAACATTTACTTTCCATGAAAATGTTCCTTCTCTAGTTTCAATGTACAATATATGAAGCAAATAAAAAAGATTAATATTTATAAATAAATAAAATTCATGAATAAATATATGAATTTATTAATAAATAAAAATGAATATGTCATTTAATAAAAAAAAGAAGCTATTTCATATTAAACATTAAATCATGTATAAGAAAAAATATATAGATACAAGAAGAAAAATGAAAATAAAAAAAAACGAAGAAGAAAAAAGAAAGAAGATGAAGAAGAAGAAAGAAATGAGATAGCGATGGATAAGAGACCTCACCTTGGAGACAAGACAGTAGTCTCCATGTGACATGACAAAGACTCCTCTTGTCTACTTGAGTCTCATCAACGGACTGACAAAGAAACGGAACTTAAAAGCAACGAACAAAAACAAAAACAAAAAAATAATAAATTTTTCCGAAGATATTTGCGACTGGCATCAACGCATATGAGACCCAAGTTCTACTCATATAAGTGAACTGTACACAATCTCTTCATCAGAGCTAATTGGGGATAAGAAGAGAGTAATGGCGTCCCTTGGGTGATACCTAGCTCATATGCAAGCAGACCCAATATATACACCAATCAGCAAGCGTGCATATATATATATATATATATATATATATATATATATATATATATATATATATATATATATATATATATATATATATATATATATATATATATGTCTGTCTGTCTGTCTGTCTGTCTGTCTGTCTGTCTGTCTGTCTGTCTGTCTGTCTGTCTGTCTGTATGTATGTATGTATGTATGTATGTATGTATGTATGTATGTACTTATGTATGTATGTATGTATGTATGTATGTATGTATGTATGCATGCATGCATGAATGTACGTATGTATTTCTGTATGCATGCATAAATTGGCTTCAACTGAACAAAACGCACCTCAAAACTACCAACTTAAGAATTAGCGCATAATAATAAATAGCAAAGGACGGATTGGCCATGGAATGAGGAGTGTGGTTTGTGTTATAGTGTTAGGTAAGGTTAGGTTAGATTTGGTCAAGTTAGTGAAGTTATTAAAACAGGAGTATCCGCCCTAAAGAAAGCCTATAGGGCGCATATTCCCCAGTTGATCTGAAATATGAAAGATAACAGCTGGATTAAACACAAAGTTGTATGCAACTGAGCGTCGCGTCCTCTGCCTTCCATTGTTTTTTTCTTTATTTCTTTTGTGCATTTTTATTTGGTGTCTTTATTTTCCTATTATTCTGTATTTCTCTTTTCATTCATATTTGCTTTCTCTCCTACTTCACATTTTTGTTGCCATGTGCTCCAGTATGTTCAAAAAGTAGACTAAATGGGGCGGAATGAGGGGACAAGGCATTATACCTCCATATTTTCCTCCATCAAGGAGGCAAAGTTTTACTTTGACTCGGCCTCCCTCTTAGAAGGGGGTTATTGTCCTTATATATAGAAATAAATTACAGGAATATGAAATTAAATGGCAGACCCGGGTTATGTGTCCCTATTAGTCTCCATCATGGGGGTGGGCAGAGACAAGAATGTGTCTGGGGAATGAAGGCTGAATGCCTTCCCTATCGCCTTAAAGAGATCTCGATAGCGGGTCTCTCAACTCCGAAATCAAGAACTCTAACCACTAACCTACCGTGCCCCTCCCCCCGTAGATACTGAAAGAACAAGAACTGCATAACAATTAGGCTACGTTTCCACTAGGCTGCAAAACGCTGCTTCTGTTTTTCGCAGCCTCTGCCTGAGTTTAGGTGATACATGTAATCCTATGGAGCTGTTTCCACTAGAGGCTGCGTTTCGCAGCTTCTATGAAGCGGCGGCTAGTGGAAACAGCTCCATAGGATTACATGTATCACCTAAACTCAGGCAGAGGCTGCGAAAAACAGAAGCAGCGTTTTGCAGCCTAGTGGAAACGTAGCCTTAGGCTACGTTTCCACTAGGCTGCAAAACGCTGCTTCTGTTTTTCGCAGCCTCTGCCTGAGTTTAGGTGATACATGTAATCCTATGGAGCTGTTTCCACTAGCCGCCGCTTCATAGAAGCTGCGAAACGCAGCCTCTAGTGGAAACAGCTCCATAGGATTACATGTATCACCTAAACTCAGGCAGAGGCTGCGAAAAACAGAAGCAGCGTTTTGCAGCCTAGTGGAAACGTAGCCTTAGAGTTGCAGATGTAATAAAACAGAAATAAAAAGAAATATATATATAAAATAAAAATATGACTGGATGAATACGATGTTGATATGCGTTGCTAAGGACATGATAAGAAAGTTTTGGTTGAGGACTTAAAAGCTATATATGGAAAAGAAGACAGACAGACAGACAGACAGACAGACAGCCAGCCAGACAGACAGACAGACAGACAGATAGACAGATAGACAAATAGATAGATAGATAGATAGATAGATAGATAGATAGATAGATAGATAGATAGATAGATAGATAGATAGATAGATAGATAGATAGATAGATGGACACAAGGTTATAGTTTATAATAAAATATAAGTGGAAATCAAATATAATTTTACGAGAGAGAGAGAGAGAGAGAGAGAGAGAGAGAGAGAGAGAGAGAGAGAGAGAGAGAGGAGAGGAGAGAGAGAGAGAGAGAGAGAGAGAGAGAGAGAGAGAGAGAGAGTCTTAGTTTTGATGGACTAAGAGGCATTAAGTTTTAGGAAGAGAGAGAAGTCAGATGAAAGGAGATTTCGAGAGGACGATGGTTAGTTTAGGAAGGAGATAAGAGAGATAATAAGCAAGGGGAAATAGAAGAGTAAGAAGAGGAATATGGAAGAAAAAGGTTAAGGGAGATAAGAGATAAGGGATATAAGAGGGTAAGAGAAGGGGCAAGGGGAGACGAAGATTATAGGGACACGAAGTTTAAGGGACACGAGTTTAAGGGAAATAAGAGAAATAGAGTAAGAGGTAGGGTTATGGGAGATAAAGCCAGGAAGGGGGTATATTAGGGTGAGAGAAAGGGTCATTTAGGGCGACAGGGCGAAGGTGAGAGAAGTGGTTAGAGGGTGGAGTAGGGCATATAAAGCCAGAGCGTGAAGAAGAGGGGTTAAGGGGCATGGGCGATACTTGCCAGGGAAAATAATAGGAGGGTAAGGGGTAAAAGAGATAAAGCAAAGGTAAAAGAGGTTAGACTGAGGGCAAAGGTAAAGCCAGGAAGGTAAATAGAGGGATAAGATGTAAGGGAGATTTAGAAAGGGAGGGGGAAAAGGGGGGTAAGGAGTACCAAGGGAGATAAGACAAGGGTGATGTAAGAGGTGAGAGATAAAGAGAGGGGTGACGTATAGGAAAGTGGACAGTGCGAGGGGTAAGGGAGAAATACCCAGAGTAGGGGTAGGGATGGGTGAGAGGGGAGGGAGAGAGGGATGAGAGGTGGGTGGGGGTTACGAGAGAAAGGAGAAAGGAAGATAAAGCTAGGGTAAGGAAGAGAAAAGTGGTGAGCCGGAGGGGGTGAGATATAGACCTCAGAGGGGGTAGGTAAGGGTAGGAGAGGGAAGGGAGGGGTGGGAAATAAAGATAAAGGAGTAAGGGCGTGGTGAGTGGGAGGGGTAAAGGAGATAAACCTAGTGTAAGGGTAGGGAAGGGAGGAGGGAAGGGCGGGGTCGGGGGTTAGAGAGAAAGGAGTGAGGGAGATAAAGTTAGGGGTGAGGCATAGGAAAGCGGTTAGTGGGAGGGGATGAGGAGACAAACCCAAAGTAGGGGGAGAGAAAGGAGGAGGGAAGGGAAGGAGGAAGGGAGGGCTGGGGGTTAGAGAAAAAGGAGTGAGGGACATAAAGCTGGGAGTGAGGTATAGGAAAGTGGTGAGTGGGAGGGGTAAGGGAGATAAACCCAGGGTAAGGGCAGGGAGAGGAGGGAGGGAAGGGAGGGTAGGGGGTTAGAGAAAGATAAGGCAAGATATGGCCACAAATCCAGCTGGCCAAGTCTGATATGCCTAGTGGAGGGCCTCCACTGAAGTAAGATTCGTCATAAAGCTATCAGGAGGAACAAATATTTCTCCTTTTATGGCATCTCCTTCATCCTGTGTAGAAGCGAGGCCGTCCGCTGACCCACAATTCATGGCACTTCCTCCTCCTCCTCCTCCTCCTCCTCCTCCTCCTCCTCCTCCTCCTCCTCCTCCTTCTCCTCTTCTGCTTTTTCTTCTACCTCCTCCCTCTATTCCTTTTCTTCCTCCATCCTCTTTTTTTCTATATGATGTCATGGAAAAGGTTGATGGAAGGAGACATAGTGGAATTTCCTCACAAGGAAAAAATCAAGGGAAGGAATAAAAAAGGAAGAATACTCATCCTTTTTTTCCTCTTTCCTGTTTATTTTCTCTTTCTCTTAGATGATGCTCTTTAAGAGGCTTAAGGTAAGAGAAGTTATTGTGGCATCTTCCTAAGAAGAGATTAAGGTAAGGAAGAAAAGGGAGTACACCGTCCCTTCTTCTTCTTCTTCTTCTTCTTCTTCTTCTTCTTCTTCTTCTTCTTCTTCTTCTCCTTCTTCTTCCTCTTGATTTTGCCCAAAAAGAGGTTGAGGCAAGAAAAGGATATGGTGGAATCTTCCCTCCTCCTTTATTTGATAAGTGACCGGGAGGAGGTTGAGGGAAGGAGAGAAAATAAAAAATTCTCTGCCTCCTCCCTTCTTTTTCGATGGCGCCCTTGAAAAAGGTTGAGGGATGGAAGAAAAGGAGCTACCCTCCTCCTTCGCCTCCTTCTCAATCCTACTCCTATTCTAAGAAAAAAAAAGAGAACTTTTTTCCTCTTTTTTCCATGACCACGAAGAGGAAGAAAAGATGAGAAAATAAGAAGAAAAACTAAATGGGAACTTAGGTAATGAGGAGGAAAAAAGTTATAAACATAGAAAATAATTTTGTACGTAGAACAAATAAGAAAGAAACAAGGAAATATGGAAGACTGTCAAGAAAAAAAAGGAAGAAAAAGAAGAGGAACAATGAAGAAAAGGATTAAAATGCATCCAAGAGGATACGTGAAGACGACTTAAAAAAGAGAAAAATAAAGAGGATTAAAGAAGAAAGATGAGAAAGGCAAACGCGAATAAAACATATAGAGAGAGAAATACAAATTTAAAAGTAAATAGAGATAATCATAAAGCATTATCGACTTGATTAAAGAAAATACATGAAAGCAAAAAGATAAAACGTCAAGAGAAATTAAAATACAGATGGGAACACACGGCGCGTACACACACACACACACACAGAGAGAGAGAGAGAGAGAGAGAGAGAGAGAGAGAGAGAGAGAGAGAGAGAG
>JAXCGZ010010520.1:25000-27714 GCA_037179515.1 Halocaridina rubra | reverse complement strand
CATGGATATGTAAAATTTTCATCATTGTTACCGCTATATCTATGTATTTACAAGTAATTATTATAAATAAAA
This sequence comes from Halocaridina rubra, assembly GCA_037179515.1. Lineage (NCBI taxonomy): Eukaryota > Metazoa > Arthropoda > Malacostraca > Decapoda > Atyidae > Halocaridina > Halocaridina rubra. The sequence continues at coordinate 27,642 of JAXCGZ010010520.1, read as the reverse complement.
AAAGGACTCACTAGCATTTCACAAGAGTTATATTATGCGTCGCTAATTAAAACTCAACCCACTTAAAAAGCCCGTTTAATGACCAATTATTATCAGTTATCTGAAGATCTTGAAAGTAAGTTTTAAACACTTTTAATATTATGTACATTTAAGTAGCAATTTAAATGGCTGAATGTGCAATAATTATCAAACGCAAAGGAAGGAATGTTGTCAAGGGCTGACTAATCAATTATGATCACAATCAAAGCTAATCACATTAGAGTTGCAGAGTTGCAGCTCCAAATGCTAATCTTCCGAGTGTTAAACAAAACGTTCGTGAGATAAATATAATTCATAGGTTCTCCAATCATAACCATCGTCAGCTTTTCCCTAATCACTGTCATCGTAGTTAGGAGCCTAGCAATAGCTAAAGCTTACTAACAATTCCGCCAAAGGAAAGTTCTTGACATTCATTACAGGTGTAACCAGAACAGTATTTCTTTTTACGTGTCCTTCCCAATCATATATATGCACAGCTTATATGATCCGGTTTTACGTCGCGGGCTCCCTTTTCAACTAAGGGTTAGGACGGTTGCCTTCTTGCGAAGGACTTGCTTTGGCAGATGTATTCGTTACCCTGAGTGCATGTCCTTGCTAACCTCAGCTTATATATAATTTAAAAATCATTATTACCAATCATGAAACCTAGTTATTTGATGAGCCTAGCGACAATAATCACTTTAATTTTGCGTCATGTCTGGTTTCTATGTTAACGAGCACAAACAAGCCCTGATCCCCTAAATATGCTGTGTAGAGCTTCCTTAACAATGAGATAAGACGTTGTTAAGAGTCCAGCACCATTTAACTTATATTTTTTCTAGTATTCAGAAGCACCTCAAACTTTCACGCAAAGTTTAAGATTTATGAACCTTAACCATCAATTATCATCAAGAGCCCACTGTTAACTTGGTCTTTAATGAACGTTAATTGCATTGTATATTAATCAGTTAAGTAGGGTACTTACAATCTTGTACAAAAGAGAGAGAGAGAGAGAGAGAGAGAGAGAGAGAGAGAGAGAGAAGAGAGAGAGAGAGAGAGAGAGAGAGAGAGAGAGAGAGAGAGAGAGAGAGAGGAGAGAAGAGAGAGAGAAGAGAGAGAAGAGAGAGAGAGAGAGAGAGAGAGAGAGAGAGAGCTATCACATAACCTTTAAAATCTTATGACTTAAAGAAATTAAATCTTGCCAAAAGGAAAGAATCAGAAATATAAGAAAATATATTATATTATAATATATATACAGAAAATAAAGATCCCAGTTCCCAACAGACATTCAGTGAGATAAGTACCTAATTTAAGAGTGATATATTCAGTGTGGTTCTTATATCGTTTTAAACATATAAACAATCAATAAACGAACAAAGCTCAAACCTGAGACATTGCATGAGGAAGTGTTAAGAAGGCCATGAAACAAAATCAAGAAAGAAATCTCATCAAGTTTAACGAAACTGGAAGCGCCCCTTGTCAACCTGTCCATATCAAGTGGGACCTTAACACATTATACTTAAAAAAGTGAGCAGAGACATTGGCGGAATAAGTACTCCAGATTGCATCAGCAGCAGCACTAGTAGTAGTAGTAGTAAAAGTAATTCTTTGCTAAGGTCATTAGTGTTTTGTTGCCGGAGGACAATATCTAACAGTAGGGTGGGATATGTAATGAGGCAGTAGGTCATATGAGTAGATTTAGAAAACAAAGTTAAATGTAAAAGCTTAATAATAATTTAATAAGAATAATGAAGGAAAAATGGGTGATGGCAGAGCTGACCATATTGCTTCACAATAAAATAAATAGCCATACTGCAAACCTATTCACCTAAGGATGTTGAGGTGGATAGCTCAATACTGAAGTAAGTATTATTATTATTATTATTATTATTATTATTATTATTATTATTATTATTATTATTATTATTATTATTATTATTATTATTATTATTATTATTATTATTATTATTATTATTATTTTCAAGTAGTAGTAGTAGTAGTAGTAGTAGTAGTAGTAGTAGTAGTAGTAGTAGTAGTAGTAGTAGTAGTAGTAGTAGTAGTAGTAGTAGTAGTAGTATTCGACTTAAGCCATGATAAAAAAAATTTGTATCCATTATTAAATGACTTTGCTTATTATTTGTATTAACATAAGTAGCTGATACGCTTGCAGATATATCATTTTTAAGCAACTTTTTACAGAGATCGAGTTCATGCTATTTTTTAAGTTGATAATACGAGCATAGGCCATAGAAATATAAATGGAGGTCAACGGCACTCAGTCTGATGTAGGGCTCGGCTACGCGGTCAATTTTGCAGGTTGATTTGAGAAAATGGTATCGGAGCGGTGCTGGAACACTGATCGTGAAGACCACACGACTGAACCACCCATCCCTCGTCAGCAGGTTGCACGTATGGAACCCGAATGTTTGTGGATGCCTGCATGGCTCTCGCAATGTACTCGAGCACCGTGCGATGCAACATTTATTTATTTTTTTAATTTGTGAGTGTGACACCAGGACGGGCAAAAAGAAAAAAATAAATAAAACTGCCCTAATCGGGCCTAGGTACGATGAAAACATATAGTAAATAGAAACAGACATAAAGGGAGTTGTGACTTGTCAGAT
>JAXCGZ010010520.1:7500-22500 GCA_037179515.1 Halocaridina rubra | reverse complement strand
CAAGTATCAAGCCTTTTAAGCCTCTCACACTTAAGGGTTTATGGTGATGCCTGTGCGAACACTCTACCGGAGGCGAACTCGGGATTTACCGAGCATTGGGCAAGAGCTGATCCGCTAAGCTAAGAAGGGCAATGACATTTCAAAATGTAATGATAGTAACAACTACGGTAACAAATAAGTACAAAAATCCTTATATTTTCTTTTCTTTATTTGATTATATTTGATGCATTCTTCGGAAAATTCTAATAAGGTGAAATAAAAATAAAGCATGAAGGTAAAAGGAAAATAGTATGAAGAGAAATATAGTATGTAAATGAAAGAATTTCATTCTTTTCTTTGCCTATTGTTTCTTTATCCATTGCACACTTTTCAGTATCCTGGATGCCAAGATTCTCTTAAGTTAATGCTTCACACATACTATACCTCCTCGTTGATGAACTATCCCTTACCTCCAATACCAGGAAAATATGTCTTGTAATCGTTCCATATCTATCAGCTCCAAGTATCCACACAAATTTAGTAGTTTCTATCCAGATTTTCACTTAAATCCTCACTTCCAAAAAAAAAGATAACTGTTGTACCTTTTCCATTGTGTGCGTTTTTTTTTCTTATAATTATTAGTTGACTTATACTACCGCAATATTATTTCTTAAACACTTTATCTACCGGCAAGTACGTTTTACTTACGAGTTCAATACTCTCAATTATTGAATGCAGATGGAGCAGCTATACCCCCAATTAGGTCAACATTAAGGGGGGTTTACACGGTCAAACGGTTCGTCGAACGCGGTTCGACAGACAAGTGTTTGAAGTGATGTTCAAACGTGTGAACGGGGTATTTGGTTGTCGAACACGGAACCCCGTTCACACACGTTCGAACATCACTTCAAACACTTGTCTGTCGAACCGCGTTCGACGAACCGTTTGACCGTGTAAACCGCCCTTTAGTCAAGCTTGAAATAGACTTCGCCTTTGTGGCAATCTACGTCGCCAAGTATCAAATACCTTTGCTCAGGTGTTCTACTTTTCAGATGTATCATCTGGTTACATATCTCCTCGTTCCTAATACATGAATCACATCAACTTACCATTTTAAACAGCCCCTCTTTATCTTCTTCCAGTCGCAGCCTCTACAGCCGCAGTTCCCAACGTGGGGCGCATGTCCTACAGGGGAGCAATTTGAGAATGTGTTATTAACAGTGATATTTTTCTTTATGGTGAGTCTGTGTGAGTGTGAGTGTGCGTGCGAGTTAATACATACGGTGCATATACAGAATGCATACATACAAATATTCGCGTGTATGCATGTACATGTGTAATTGGTCCACAAGGTACTTTCCGGCTCACCAAGCTCGCGTGTAGCGGGGGAGAGATCAGGATTTTAGAGATGCTTAGGTGAGGCATGGCCAAAATGAGGTTGGGAACCACTAAATTACAGCATTTCTACTCAAGTTCTACTTAGATGGACTGGATAGTAAAATATGTCTAGAATTAGGTCAATAAGATTGATAATTACAACAAATATAATAAAAATAATAATAATAATAACAATAAGAAATAATAAAATAATAATAATAATAATAATAATAATAATAATAATAATAATAATAATAATAATAATAATAATAATAATAACAATAATAATAATAAAAATAATAATAATAATAATAATAATAGTAATAATAATAATAATAATAATAATAATAATAATAATAATAATAATAATAATAATAATAATAATAATAATAATAATAATAATAATAATAATAATAATAATAATAATAATAATAATAATAATAACAACAACAACAACAACAATAATAATAATAATAATAATAATAATAATAATAATAATAATAATAATAATAATAATAATAATAATAATAATAATAATAATAATAATAATAATCCACATGCCTCATTCCCCCTTGTAAGGGGGGTGGCCGAGCCAAGAAACGCGTATTCACCACGATCCGCACACACCTAAACCACTCCTCTCAGCTCCTTGGGAATAAAGGGTTGCCACGTCTCTTCCCCTTCCACCCTGCTTGGGTCACCCACAAGATAGGTGGGCAAGGATATTCTACAATTAGGCCCGACAGCCGCAGCTGGTTTACTCCCACTGCGTCATCACATGGCAACTCCCCTCATACCCGAACACCACAGAGAAGATGTGAGAAACTATCGTCCCATTTCCCTGCTACCCATTTTCTCTAAAATATTAGAAAAAATTGTTGCATGCCAACTTATGTCATATTTAGAATAAAATAGACTACTAACGATTAGCCAACATGGTTTCAGACCAAAACTCTCGACGGAAACTGCACTGCTTAAAGTTACGAATAGTATATATAATAATATAGATATGAAAAAAAATATCTCCTCTTGTATTATTAGACTTATCAAAAGCCTTCGACAGTGTAAACCATGAAATTCTTTTAAGTAAATGTATTAACTTAAATATTGATCCAAGCTGGTTTAGCGAGTATCTATCTAATCGTAAACAGTCCATACGTCTTAACAACATTATCTCTGAGCCAAAAAATGTATCTATTGTTGTTCCACAGGGATCAGTACTTGGTCCTATCCTCTTCTCCATTTACGTAAATGATCTATCTTCTTTCATTTCTGACTGTCTAGTCGTACAATATGCAGATGACACTCAACTACTCCTTAGTGGTGATATTAATAATCTCCCAGAGCTAACTTTAAGAGCAGAAAACACTCTGTCAAAAATTAAAACCTATTTCCAAGAAATTGGGCTGTTAATTAACGAAAGTAAAACACAGTGCATATTTATTGGTTCAAGGTTCCACATAGCACAAATTCCAGAAAACACAACAATTAATTTTTGCGACAATATTATCACACCTAGCAAAACAGTCAAAAATCTAGGAATTCACTTTGATAACCACATGTTGTTTGATTCCCACATAGATAAAGTATGCAAAAAGGTTACAGGAACATTAATATACTTATCACGCATAAAAGACAATTTTGAGACTACCACTCGAATAACTGTTGTTGAATCTCTAGCCCTAAGTCACATTAATTACTGCACAACTGTTTGGGGAGCTACCACTAAGACTCAGATAAACAGAATACAGAAGCTTATTAATTTTGCAGCTCGAGTTGCCCTGGGAGGAATAAGAAAATATGACCACATCACACCAGCTCTCAATAAACTTGGGTGGCTGCGGGCAGAAAATAAGGTCGCTTATGCTATTTATGTTTTTGTATTCAAAATTTTGGACCATCATTATCCTAGCTGGCTATTTGATTTAAAAACAGTCAGGGATTTAAGGGAAACCAACACAAGACAGAGCAGTGAGCTCTTTATTCACAGAACAAACACAGAAGCAGGTTCAAAGATGATCACTATCAAAGGGCCAACACTCTGGAATAATATTCCAGAGCATCTTAAAAATGCATCCTCCTTCACAGCTTTTAAAGGCAAACTATATAGTTTTCTTTTGGACAAATAGTTGCTGCTCATTAAGAACTAATTATTCTCATTGTAAGGAAACAAATATGAAAATGATGCCGATAATAACGATCCTGTATCTAGTGGCATACTTACTACTTTATTATTAACATTATTGTTAACATTTTTATAACAGCATTATTATTTTCTATGAAAGCTACATTTAATTTAACTATATATCTAACCCTCTTATTTATTAGTTTAATTACATGTCTACTTATAAGTTACTATTAATGTTGAATAACCATTGTACAAAATGGAAATAAATGTTTTGATTTGATTTGATTTGATTTGATTTGATCACTGAGCTAGCAGGTGCGAGAAATCCCTTTGGGCTGCGTCATATATCACAATCTTCCTCCACTCATTCCTATCTCTTGCACGCCCTCTTCCCTGTTTCACTGACATTCCACGTGCATTCAGTGCTCTTTTCACGCCATCCATCCATCTCATTCTAGGCCTCCCTCTTGACTTAACTCCAATTACTCCTGCACTCCACACTTATCACTAATCGTTCATCACTCATCCTTTCCATGTGTCCAAACCATCTCAACACTATCTGATCTAACCTATCCGACAGCTTCATTCCAACATCCGTTCTCTGCCTGACATCCTCATTTCTTACTCTTTTTATTCTAGATACACATCAATCATACCTTTCAAACACCTCATCTCCATTACATTCAACTTGTTCCTTTCATTCTCTCTTGAGTTCCAAGTCTCTGCTCCATACAATTCTGTCGGCACAATCGCACCTTCATATATCCCTCTCTTTGCATTAATTCCCAAATATCTATTTCTCATTACACTTTTCAACCCACCTAGACATTTACTAGCTTCCTTCACTCTGTGATTTACCTCTACATCCACTCGTCCACTTCTTGATACATGTGACCCCAGATACTTAAAACTCTCAACTTCTTCAAGCAAATCTCCATTCACTCTTACATTCAATCTGGAAACATTAACACTCCTCATGCATCTCATGACTTTACTTTTATCAATATTCACCCGCAACTTCCTTCTTTCAAACACACTAATAAACTCAGTCACCAAATTATTCAATTTATTTTCAGTATGAGCCACCATTACAGTATCATCGGCAAATAGCAACTGACTCAATTTCCACAACCTTCTCTCCTCACCCACTAGTCCCAAGCCTCTGTCTAATACTCTTTCTTTTACTTCCCTTACCACTCCTTCAATATACACATTAAACAACCATAGCGACATTAAACAATCTTGACGTAACCCAACATTCATCTCAAACCAATAACTCATATCATTCCCAACTCTCACGCATGCTCCACTGTTCATGTAAAAACTCTTTACCACATTCAGCAAACTTCCACTTATTCCATACAGTCGCAACACCCTCCACAATAATACTAATAATAATACTAATACTACTACTACTACTACTACTACTACTACTACTACTAATAATAATAATAATAATAATAATAAAAATAATAATAATGATGATGATGATGATGATAGAAGAGAACTAAGCAGACTAGCACATTCAAATAATATTACAATTAACAAATCTGCAATTAGTCTCTCTCTCTCTCTCTCTCTCTCTCTCTCTCTCTCTCTCTCTCTCTCTCTCTCTCTCTCTCTCTCTCTCTCTCTCTCTCTCTCTCTCTCTCTCTCTCTCTCTCTCTCTCTCTCTCTTTGCCCTAGATCCAAATCCTCCTCCTGGACCCTTAAATATTCTGTAAGATTGAGGCCTTGTCCCTACTGTGCACCACGCTTCAGCTAAGCTGTTCTGAATACGTGTATTGAAGTGTTACCAATCGCTCATCTCAACCTTTGACCCTACAATTTCATTCCTTCCAGCAACGTGACACTCAACCTGTGGGGAACGATCCCACAAATGGGGGTATGCGAGTAATTGTAGAGTGATGCGGGTATAATGCTTTGAATAATTAAAACTTTGCTAAGTATGTTACTCACGAAATGTGAAATGAAAAGGGGATGAAATTAACATTATGAAATTGCAAATGAGAAGAATACTGTTAAAACAGACTTTAACATTCCATTAAAGGCCTTCAAACTTTGCAACTATTCACCTTTCCCATTGGAATCCAACGAACGAACTCAATTCAACCCTTCTCTGAATAGTAATAAAGAGTGGTGTTAAATTATAATTTATTTTTCCATTTGGGTTCTTTGGATTAAAAAACAACAATTAAGTAGTTGGTGTTGCATTATAACATCAATAGTAGTAGCTGTGGTAATAATAATAATAATAATAATAATAATAATAATAATAATAATAATAATAATAAAAATAATAATAATAATAATAATAATAATAATAATAATAATAATAATAATAATAATAATAATAATAAAAATAAAAATAAAAATGACAATAACAATGATAATAAAGATACTAACAGCAATAATAATAACTTTATTTAGTAATAATGATAACGTTAATAAAAATGGTTATAATCTTAATATTAATAATGATGATGATGATGATAATAATAATAATAATAATAATAATAATAATAATAATAATAATAATAATAATAATAATAATAATAATAATAATAATAATAATGATAAGGAATTGTAGAACGATCACCAACCACAGTATTTTCATATTTTTACTTCAATTGTCTTCTACGCCATTTTGGAATGTTTCAAACTTTTACTGAGCTCATAATCATGCCCACACGCACCTACAAAAACAGAACAAAACAGCAAAGATCAATATATGTACAGAGAACAAATAACAACAATTAAACAAAATACATGCATATACATATCCATATACATACGCATATAAGAATCAAAGTCTGAAACGTTGCAGAACGGTGTAGAAGACAATTGGAATAAAAATTTGACAATGTACTGGCTGGTGATCGTTCCACAATTCCTTATAAGAATACGTTTTCCCGAAGCTAAAACTGTCTCAAATATTATAATAATAATAATAATAATAATAATAATAATAATAATAATAATAATAATAATAATAATAATAATAATAATAAAAATTATTATTATTATTATTATTATTATTATTATTATTATTATTATTATTATTATTATTATTATTATTATTATTATTATTATTGTACAAATAGCAGTAGTAGTAGTAGCAATAGATGTAACAGTAGAATAGAATATTCGCCTATCGAAGAAATACAGCTTACTTGAGAGAAGAACATTTGCTCTATTAAATAAAATGTTGCAAATAAAATTTTATTTACAAATTCACTGAAATTTTCAGTTGTAAAAGCATGAAATCTCTCTCTCTCTCTCTCTCTCTCTCTCTCTCTCTCTCTCTCTCTCTCTCTCTCTCTCTCTCTCTCTCTCTCTCTCTCTCTCTCTCTCTCTCTCTCTCTCTCTCTCTCTCTCTCTCTCTCAACGTATGTTTGAGAGGCCATTTCGCAAGTACGTCATAACCAAACACAATAGCAACACAGTTCAGGAACGCGTTACGGTTATGAAAGCAATAATGGAAGTAAAAAACACTGAGAAGTTAATAAAAAAAATAATAAGAAATATGATAGGAAACTGTGCACTCATATTCAATTCATAAAAAAGAAAAAAAATGGAGAACAATGGAAAATAGAAAAAAAATATAAATGTTGTAAGAAAAAAAAAGGAAATGAAGAGAGGAAATAACAGGAAAAAAAAGACAATCTAATCATGTGCTTTGAAAACTATAAGGAATATTAAATGACTTTAAGTAAATACTAAGAACATGAACAATCATAATCATTATCATTATCATCATCATTATAATCACCAGCAAAATGAGTAATAGAAGTATTGTTTTTTTTGTTTCCATTTAATATTTCCAAAAACTTTGGTATCTAAAAAGGTTTTGGACTCTTCTACGTGCTTTCAGTAATGTACTTGGAGCAGGATATATGTTTTAGTAACATATCAGGGCTTTCTTCCCAAGGGAAGGAAGCTATGATATGTAACTAAATCATATATCCTGCTCCAAGTATATTACTGAAAACACGTAAAAGAGTCCAAAACCTTTTTAGATACCAAAGTTTTTGTAAATATTAAATGAAAAAAAAAAGAAAACCAATACTTCTATTACTTTTTTTTTGCTGGTGATTATGATGATGATGATAATGATAATGATTATGACTGTTCATCTTCTTAGTATTTACTTAGAGTAGCTTAATACCAATCCTTTTTAGATACCAAAGTTTTTGGAAATATTAAATGTAAAAAAAAGAAACTCAATACTTATTTCTTTTTCTGTAGAAGCTTCCTAAAGCAGTGGGTCGTCGTGAATACAATCAGATAAATCTCAATCTCTTTTATGCTCCTTGTCTAGGTCATCAGGGTAAGGACACGGGTGAAAGGTAGTCTTTGTACAAGAAGGCCACTGTCATGCACACTGAAAAGTCGTCCATTTTCGGCGCTTCCGTCAACTTTCACCGCCGTCAGTCTCTAATTGAAAGACTTTTATGGTCGTCTAGGGATTAAAAATCTACACAAATTCGTACACTCCGTTTCATAAGCATTCTTCTTCTTCTCAGCTTTAACCCATTTTTATATGGGGTCGCCGTTGTGAGTGAGTCGTCTCCATCTATTTCTGTTCTGTGCTTCATTTTATTCAATACCCTAAGTAGCATTATGCATTGAAAAGACGTCCATTTTCGGCGCTTCCAGCATCTTTCATTGACCTCCATTTTCTAATTGAAAAACTTTTCTGGTCGTTTACGGACTAAAAGTTTATACATACACCTCATTTTATAAGTAATATCTACGGATATGTCGTCCATTTCGGCATTTCCTCCAGCTTTTACTACCGTTAATTTCTAATTGCAAAAGCTCAATGGCCGTCTTTTAACTAAAAAAAAATTACACATAAACATAATATCGTAAATATTATGTACTGTCAACTCGTCCGTCCATTATCGGGATTTCCATCAACTTCTACTACCGCTGAATTCTAATTCAAAAACCTCTATGGCCGTCTACGAATTAGAATTTCACATGCAAACTCCATTTCTTAAGTATTGTGCACTGGATGGCCATAATGAGGACTCGAGTTGCAACCCAACCTAGTTCCGTGATGAAAAAGATAAATATTCACGTATTCGTGTCAAGGCTGTGAAAGGGAAAGTAACTGCGTCAGTCGTCTCCTAGCTCCTAATAATGAAGTAGATTTAATGAATACACAAAAGGAAATGGAAGATTATTATTGCAATTCCATGCAACATATTATGCCCGAGAATAAACACACACAGCTCCCTTCAGGTGCTCGGCTAAATAAGATTAGATTATATAAATTATTTATTTCTCCTCCGAGACGCCACATATTAAAGGGTTCTTGTAAAGTAGATTAACCCAATGGTCCTCGAGAGCTATTCATATTTACAGAGCTAGTAACTTAATCTATGCTGACCTGACCTGACCTCATCTGACCAGATGTGACCTGACCTAACCCACACTAAATAAGCCTAACCAAACCTAAGATAACAATTTTCTGATATACTTGACTTTGAATGCGGTGTTGGGTGTTGCTCATCTTTACAAGATCCGATTGAACTCTCTAGTTTAGAAAAATTAAGTGACTTTCAGGCAAGAAATAATGGGTACAACCATCCCGAAGAACTCGACTATCACGAAAGCTTGATTCACGGAGAGATAAGCGAGTATGCAATGGCAGAGATATAAAAGAGGGCACACCACCCTGCATAAGTAGCAACTCAACTTTGCAAGATGCATGTATTGATAAATGACAATGCAACATTACGTGAAAGGAGCGTTTCTAATATTGCATCCATTATTATTAGCAGTTATGAAGGCCGTAGTGACAAACATGTTTTATTTTAGCAGAAAGATTGTAACGACACTGTTCTAATACTAACACTATATACACCCCTTAGGCCTTCAAGATGACAATGGTTACTACTAAATGGGCTTCACTACCCTCTCCTCATCCCGAAGATATTCTTACCAAACAAATACTTTATCTTAGCTTGCAAGCTATGGAAAGACCAACTGAATATACTGTTCTAACGTTGACTCCACACACGACACGTCATTACCTCTTATTCCACAGCTTGCTTGGGAATAAAACAGCTTTATCATTCACATCAAGGAGTCGAACTCAGGATCTTATGTGATTGAGGTATCATATTCTTACTTAACCCCCGTTACGTCGATAGGTTGAATCCAGAATACCATTTAGATACTTTAGACAATGAAATCACACACACACACACACACACACACACACACACACACACACACACACACACACACACACACACACACACACACACACACACACAAAGAGCCCAAAGACCCCAAAGCTCGTATCTTCCCGTCTCCTGATCGGTTCCATTTTAGACTTAGTGATACTTATCATACCTGTCCTTAAAACTATGGATTGAGATAGCATTAACTACCTCCTCGCTTAGCGAATTCCAATTATCAACTACTCTTACACTGAAAAAGTATTTCCTTGCAGGCTGTAAGGAAATACTTTTTCAGTGTAAGAGTAGTTGATAATTGGAATTCGCTAAGCGAGGAGGTAGTTAATGCTATCTCAATCCATAGTTTCTCAATCCATAGTTTTAAGGACAGGTATGATAAGTATCACTAAGTCTAAAATGGAACCGATCAGGAGACGGGAAGATATAAGCTTTGGGCTCTTTCCCGTAAACACAATTAGGTAATCAATTAGGTAATCACACACACACACACACACACACACACACACACACACATACACACACACACACACACAATATCAGTGGCACTAAGTATCATATTTAAGGAGTCACTGGAGTCGGGGGAGATTCCAAGATGCTGGAAACAAGCAAATGTGATACCTATCTTCAAAAAGGGAAGGAGGGATACGGCTCTGAACTATAGACCAGTTTCCTTGACCAGCATAGTTTACAAAGTTATGGAGAAACTACTAAGGAAACATATCTCTCTTCACTTGGAATCCTTCAACTTTTTGTCAGTGAGGCAACATGGCTTCAGAGAAGGTAGATCAACAGTAACAAACTGATTAGAATTTTATGATGAGGTAAGCCAAATCTTACAGGAAAGAGAGGGCTGGGCAGATTGCATATTCCTAGACTTCCAGAAAGCGTTTGACACTGTTCCACATGGGAGACTTATTAGGAAGCTGCAATCAATGGCTAGAATAGGTGGAAATGTTTTGGAATGGATAAAAACTTACTTTGAAGGAAGGGAACAGAGGGTTAGAGTAAGACACTCAGTGTCTGAATGGAGAAGAGTTAGTAGTGGAGTTCCACAGGGTTCAGTTTTAGGGCCACTTATGTTCCTTGTATATGTAAATGACCTACCAGAGTCTGTAAATTCATTCATGAATATGTTTGCAGATGATGCAAAGATTGTGAAGAAAGTAAAAAACGAGAACAATGGTAGAGAACTTCAGGAGGATCTAAATAATCTGCATGAGTGGTCAGAAAAGTGGCTAATGAAATTCAATACTTCAAAATGTAAGGTAATGAGAATGGGTACAAGTGCAAGAAGGCCCAAGCTTGACTACTCGTTGGCTGGAGTACAACTTCAAGAGACAGAAAATGAGAGAGATCTAGGAGTAAACATACTGGCAGATTTGTCTCCAGAAATACATATAAATGGCATAGTAAGGGCAGCATATGCATTCTTATCAAATGTAAGGGTAGCCTTCAGGCACATGGACAAGGAAATGTTCAGAAATATTTATGTAACCTATGTGAGGCCAAAACTCGAATATGCAGCCCCCTTTTGGAATCCGCACTTGAAAAAGCACATAGCTAAGCTTGAAAAAGTTCAAAGACATGCCACGAAACTGGTGCCAGAAATACGCAATCTCAGTTATGATGAGAGGCTGAGGGAATTAGACTTACCATCACTCGAAGCTAGAAGAGTGAGGGGGGATATGGTGACAGTCTTTAAATTCCTTCATGGTTATGATAGAGTGCATAGGGATCGATATTTTGATATGGCTGGCTCTAGAACTAGAGGTCATAGTTTGAAGCTTGGTAAGAAAACTTCTTCGCAGGATGTAAGGAAATACTTTTTCAGTGTAAGAGTAGTTGATAATTGGAATTGGCTAAGCGAGGAGGTAGTTAATACTATCTCAATCCATAGTTTTAAGGACAGGTATGATAAGTATCACTAAGTATAAAATGGAACCGATCAGGAGACGGGAAGATACGAGCTTTGGGCTCTTTCCCGTAAACACAATTAGGTAATCACAATTAGGTAATCACACACACACACACACACACACACACACACACACACACACACACACACACACACACACACACACACACACACTAGGTTCAAGTCTAGGTCGGGAAAAAATTATTCATGTTTTCACATATGGTAATATGCTTATTTGATTATAGTTGGTTCCAAATGAGATTGAGATTTGAATTAAATACAAAAACAAAGCCACGAGTGAGGTTGGGGAAAACTGTAATATGAACAGAGTGGCATTCATATAGAATGCGTTCATTCTTAGTATAGCAGATATAGCTGTAAGGTTTGTTTCCCTTTTGGGCCTTCTGTGGTGTAGTTGGTAGCGTCTTGGCACAGTTATTATGTGTCCTAGGTTCAAGTCCCGGTCGGGGTAAAAATCATTCATGTTTTCACATATGGCAATGTGCTTATTTGATTATTGTTGGTCCCAAATGAGATTGAGATTTGAATTAAAAGCGAAAACGAAGCCACGAGTAAGGTTGGGGGAAACTGTAATATGAATAAAGTGGCATTCAGAGCGAATGTGTTCATTCCTAGTATAGCAGATATAGCTGTAAGATTTGCTTCCCATTTAGACCTTTTATGGTGTAGTTGGTAGCGCCTTGACACAGTAATTAAGAGTCCTAGGTTCAATTCCCGGTCGGGGTAAAAATTATTCAGGTTTTCACATACTGTATTGTGCTTAATTGATTATTGTTGGTCCCAAATGAGATTGAAATTTGAATTAAATGCGAAAACGAAGCCACGACTAAGGTTGGGGGAAACTGTTATATGAACAGCGTGGCATTCAGAGAGAATGAGTTCATTCCTAGTATAGCAGATATAGCTGTAAGGTTTGTTTCGATTTTAGACCTTCAGTGGTGTAGTTGCTAGCGCCTTGGCACAGTAATTATGTGTCCAAGGTTCAAGTCCCAGTAGGGTAAAAATTATTCATGTTTTCACATATGGTAATGTGCTTATCTGATTATATATATATATATATATATATATATATATATATATATATATATATATATATATATATATAAATAATTTACATGAGTGTGACACTGGAACAGGCAAAAACTGCCCTAATCAATAAAGGCCCGGGCACGAGAAAACACCAAGAATAAGAAAAAGAAAAAGATTTAGAAAAAGGCAGAGATGAGGTAATATCGCATAAAGGAAAACGACTGAAAAAAAAAAAAACAGTCAAAGTACAGAGGACCCAGAGATATGGAGGACTAGGGTCTGAGATGACGACAGATCTGCTCTTTGAAGGATGACAGGTCATAAGAATTAGGAAAGACAGAAGGAGGAAGAGAGTTCCAGAGTCTTGAGGTAGATGGGAAGAAGCAGTCGCTGCACCAACCAACCGCGAGCTACAAATCTCCGCACAGTACTGTGAGATAAGGCCGCTTGGCGAGTGTTACGCGGCCTCGGCAGTGGGGGAGGGATGCAACTCGCCAACTCATCAGAGCAGCGATGGAAGTAGTAGAGATAGAAAAGAGAAAGGGAAAATACCTTACGGCAAAGAGAGAGAGAGAATCCAGATTAGTAGTAAGAGAAGGATCAAAGAATAGCCTCACCGTATTCCCTGCGTGTCGTAAAAGGCGACTGAAAGTGGACGGGGCGGGGGAACTAGGAATCCCCCCCCTTGTATCAACCTCATGCGAGACGACAAAGAAGAAGGGGAGTAGAGGGGAGAATAACTTCTCCCCAAACTCTAGTTTTGGGGTGTCTAAATGTGCGTGGTTGTAGTACGATAGAGAGCAAAAGATGTGAGATTGGATATATGTTTGGTAAGAGGAGGATGGATGTATTGGCATTGTGTGAGACGAAGATGAAAGGAAAAGGAGAAGTGGCATTTGGTGATGTGACGGGTAGGGTGTCTGGGGTTGAAAGGGGGAGAGCGAGAGAAGGTGTGGCATTATTGCTGAGTGAATGGATGGTAAATCAGGTAGTGGAATGGAAAGAAGTGTCATCTAGGCTGATGTGGGTGAGGGCTAGGATAGGAAGATAATGTCGGGCTTTTGTAAGTGCGTATGGGCCAGGATGTGAGAGAAGTGAGGAAGAGCGGGATGAATTCTGGAATGAATTAACTAGATGTGTGGATGGTCTGAGTAGAAGGAACTATGTAGTTGTGTTGGGTGACTTGAATGCCAGAGTGGGTGATGGAGAGATAGAAGGTGTTGTAGGAAAGTATGGGGTACCAGGTGGGAATGAGAGTGGCGAGAGACTGTTAGATATGTGTGTGGAGCAAGAGTTGGTGATAGGTAATAGTTTATTTAAGAAGAAGTTAATAAATAAGTATACATGGATGAGAGTGGCAAATGGAAGAGTGAAAGAAAGAGCATTGATGGATTATGTGTTGGTAGCAAAGAGCATGATTGGTAGAGTGAAAGATGTACATGCATTCAGGGATGTGGCTGCTGGGATGTCTGATCATTTTTTGGTTGAAGCAAAAGTGGTAGTAGCAAAAGAGTGGGGAAATAGTGTGGGGGGATGTAGAAGGGAAATAGCGAAGGTGGAAGAGTTGAAAAAGCCAGAGAAGAGACAGGAATATCAGGACAGGTTGAGAGTGGCATATGACAGGGTGAAAGAAAGAGAAGTTGGGGAGTTAGGGGAGGAATGGGGGTTGATGAAAGAATGTTTTGTGGGACATGCAAGTGATGTGTGTGGAAAGAGGTTTGTTGGAGGTGGCATGAGGAGGGGCAGCGAGTGGTGGAATGAAGGGGTGAAAATGAAGGTGGAAGAGAAAAAGAGGGCTTTTGAGGAATGGCTGCAGTGTAAAAGTAGGGAGAAGTATGAAAGATATAGGGAGAAAAATGTGGAAACCAAGCGAAAGGTAGAGGAAGAGAAGAGGTTGGCAAATGTTAGGTGGGGACAGGATTTTAGTAGGTCATATGAGGAGAATAAAAAGAAGTTTTGGAAAGAAGTGAAGAGAGCAATGAAGGGTGGATCGAGGATGGAAGAGAAAGTGAAAGATGTGAATGGACAGATGTTAAGAGGGAACGATGCAAGGAAAAGATGGGCAGAATATTTTGGGTGCTTGCTGAATGTTGAGGAAGATAGAGAGGCAGCTATAGTGGCAGTGGGAGGGGTTCAAGGGCCAGTAATGGGAGATGAAAATGAGAGAGACATTACAAGAGAGGAGGTGAAAAGGGCATTGTATGAAGCGAAAGCAGGTAAAGCACCTGGAATGGATGGTGTGAGAGCGGAGATGTTGAAAGAAGGGGGTGTGACTGCATTGGAATGGTTAGTGAGAGTGCTTAATATATGCTTTATGTTGTCACTGGTGCCAGTGG